>JAJMAO010000009.1:0-191841 GCA_030572575.1 Scheffersomyces insectosa
GGGGTTCTGGCGGGGGTTCTGGCGTGGTCTAATAGCGTTGGCAATCAGCGTGCGTTGTTGCACGTGAGTTTGTTTTTTTCCAGAATTGACATTTGAAACGCTGGCCTTAGTAGGGGGGAGTGGCGGAAACGAAGCTAAATCGAGGGACAGTGGGGGCAATTGGGTTGGAAGCAGGGCGATGGATACTAATACACACCGGCCAAAATCTCCAAAATTTTCATCTAGGTGAAGATCTCCGACGGGTGTCACTATTTCGACAAGAAACAGGTCCCTTGGCCCAGTTGGTTAAGGCGTGGTGCTAATAACGCCAAGATCAGCAGTTCGATCCTGCTAGGGACCATTTCTTCTCACCCTTCAAAGGGCGTGTGACGTAGTTGGTAGCGCGTTCGCTTAGCATGCGAAAGGTCTCCGGTTCGACTCCGGACTCGTCCATTCTTTTTTGCTTCCTATAGACTAATCAGTCTATGCTTTCAACTTATCTAAAAGCCTGGTTTAATAGTGGCCAGATGGTGGCATTTACAATGTCACATTTATTTTTGGCAGCCTGTGTGTGTTTTAGCTGCGAAAATTCGCGAAGTCGCGATGCATGCACACTCAAGCCCGTTCATGTATGAATCCTATGCGGCTATACACGCTATGAGAGAAGAAGTAGAGGGATTCATATGGACAAGGCGTCTATAAATAGATACTACGCCTCCTCATACGAAAACAATCAGCAACAATAAGTATCGTTTCGTATCATTACTTAATTTTATCTGTGTATCATTGAACAGCCGACAGAGAAGGCGAGCTTCGTGCTCAGCCATGTAGATAATATTATTATAAGGCAGAGTCCAAAAGCGCGTAACAAGACTTACCCATTGTTCCATAAGTTACTGAAGATGTATCGTAATGCCGCCAGTTGTCCGATATATTGTTAAGAGTTGGTGTCGTAGTTGTAAGCTCATAATCTACTTGAGTGAAATTTCTCGTACGCCAACATTTGCAGAAGAATCAAGAAGAAAACAAACAGGTCCAATGAGATTACCTAAATCAAGATTACTGTAGTTAATGATCTGTACACTTTGATTTGCACGTTAAGAGGACTACTGTATAACTTTCTGTGTTCTAATATTTACTATTATACATTATTCCAAAAGCCTATTGTATGAGGAACTATATTCAGAATGAAGAGTCCTTATGGTCATCATAATCCATAATACCTACTGATTCAGACGAATCAGCAAATTTGCCCTCGTGCAATACCAAGTAGTCTGGAATATTGAATGCTAGAAGAGAGATCACCGCAACACTCATCATTGCCGAATCAAAGACGTATAAAAATGTTTGATTTCTTGCAATAGATCCCGATTCACCTTGAATAAACTCAATTGCACGATATATGGATCTGACTAAAATTAAGATCGATGACAAGAAGAGAACGTAACAGTAACTCCTCCAATTGATGAATTTGTTAGGGAACCTTTCTCCTTCCAGACTGATCGAGTTAGGTTTATGCTCCAACCGAATGTAGAACGTGCTTTCTGTTACGCAAAACATCCCGAAGAACACGATTTGTACAAAGAGACCGGCAATAATCAAATATCTACCAATTGATGGATTGCTCGATGCCATTCCACCACCACTTCCTTGCAAGAGGAACGAAACCACATCCCCAGCAACAAAAATCTTTGTCAAATACTTAAGACCGACGATGGACTTCTCTGGAGCTTGCAAAGTTCGAACCAATTCTCCAAGACTCATATAAATAGTTGCTGCAAATAAGGTAGGAGCAACTAGCAAGGCAACACTCTGGATGATAAAGGGGCCCAAGCTAGTCACGTCATTTGCCGATATTAACCTACCAATATATCCAACTATCTCCATAATACAACCGACTAAAAGTGGAATCATCATACATAAGTAACGAGTTAACTTTTTTTTAGGCACTAATACCCTTCGTGAACGTGATGCTGCTATCCTGATAAGTTGATAACTCAAATAGATGGTGCAAATGGCAAACACCACCGTGAAGATATAAGATGCAACTCTCAGGGGAATATAGTAGTAGAACACATAACCATGCGAATCCCTAGTTTCTAATGAGGTGAGCATATTAAATTGGATTAATAGAATTTATAATTACTAGTCAATACCTGATCTTGAACAGAGAAAAATCTCTTCTATTTAAATAAGAAATATATTATATATTTCGCGACCATTCTGCTCAGCCCAAGAAGCTACACATTGGACATTGGTGTTCGGCTAAGGAATTAGGCAATAGTGAGGCGTTAGCACAGATAAGAACAGTTCTGATTTCCTTGTTACTATTAATAGGGGATGAAGGCTTCGTAAATCTATACTTTAATAATTCAAATTTGGTGAGTCTATTTCCCAAGTGGGACCAACAGGTGCATTGCATGAAACGGCATGCCGGCCGTAAAAACACCTAGCAGCACAGCCTTGCTGTCTGATCTAATCCCAATGTCAATTGTCAAGTCCGAAAAAAATACAGGAAACAGGAAGAAGCGAAGGCTCTACAATGTGTACTTGAAAGGTATAGTATAATCAAATAGATAGTAGGCTCTGGCGTACACTTTGTTTAGCGTCTATGTATGTATTCATTAATTAACGAAAGATCAATGTTTACTCATTTAATTACACAAAATACTATATAGAAAGCCATTATAGCTCTGGAAGCAAAGGCAGGGAGTGCTCAGTGCTAGCTAAGTTCGTAGAAACATTCTTTTCCCCTACTATTTGCTCAATATCAGCAGGCTCGGAATCTGCAAACCTTGATTCATGCAACACTAAGAATTTTGGAATGTTAAAAGCTAGAAGTAAAATAACAGTAATATTCATCAACGCTGAATCAAAAATGTACAACAATCCTTGATTTCGAGCAATTGAACCATCTTCCCCTTGTATGAATTCGATTGTACGATAAATGGATCTGACCAAAATTAAAACCGAAGAACTGAAAAGAATGTAACAGCAACCCCTCCAATTAATATATTTGCCAGGGAATTGTTCTCCTTCAGTACAGATTGGGCTCGGTGACCTTCTCAATCTAGTATAAAGTATGGCTTGTGTAATACAGAACAATCCGAAAAATATAACTTGAATGATAAGGCCAGAAATAATCATTATTTTACCACCCAATGCACTATATACTGCCAAACTAGCCCCATTTCCTTGCAAAAGAAATGAAATCACATCGCCACCAACAAAGACTTTAGTCAAGTACTTTGTTTTGATGATTGATTTATCATCAACCTTCAAAGTACGAATCAATTCTCCAAGGCACATATATATTGTTGCTGCAAACAAAGTTGGGGCAACTAGAATTGCAATGGACTGAACAATATAAGGAGCCATACCAATCTTGTTATGGGCTGGAAATAATCCAGATACTAATCTAGCAATATATCCAAAAACTTCCATGGTGCATCCAACTAAAAGTGGGATCATTATGTTTATGTAGCGTTTGAGCTTCTTTCTGGGGACCGACGACTTTGTAGCTTTAGATGTTGCAAGCCAGAATAGCTGAAAAGCTAAGAAACCTGCGTAACAGGTAAAGTACGATAAGAAGTCACATGATACCCCTACAATAGGTCTATAATGGTAGAAATCGTACTTATCGGAGTTACTTACTGGTAATTCATCAGACATGTTGATACTGGAAACGAAGTGAAGACTAATTACGGGAAGCTATCCAATTCTGACAGTAAGTACGATGCGAAAGTCTGTATTTATATTTATATCATAGTGCGGAAAGTCTACATAGCCCCATTTCACTTGCACATATAAAACAGAGCAGATTGAGAGTAACGCGAAAGTATGCTTAAGCTTATAAAGTTATAGGGGAAGAAAGTGAGCCATAGTTGTTTAGGGTGAGGAGATGTGTGTTGCGCAATGGGAACTACATGATATCAGCTTGCTATGGTGAAGTGGAGTGAAACCCCAATGGTTATCCAAGAAACACTTCTTTCTAACACTCTATTTGGTTGAGTGGATTATTCAACACTTGGTTGCAGATTCCTTATAATACAATCTTACATGTTTAGAGTAGTAAATAAATTGTAAACATTTCTCATTAAATAGGGATATAGCTTCATAAAGTTCAAAGGCTCTGTCTGAATATACCCAAGGATATAGACTCGAATCTTTTGATATTGCAGATTGTGTTCTCATCTTCATATTCACCTAATTCAATCGTTTCTTGCATTTCGCCAAATTCTCCCTCATGTAAAATCAAGTAATTCGGAATATTGAAAGCGAGAATGCAAGCAACTGTTAAATTCATTAAACCAGAATCAAATATATAGAAAATATCTTCGAACCGGGCGATAAAGCCATTCTGGCCTTCAATGAATTCAGCAGTACGATACACCAATCTTACGATCATGAGAACAGACGTAAATATAAGTAAGCAGCAAAATGTTCTCCAGTTGATTATTTTGCTAGGGAACTTCCTCCCAGACAAGCTAATTGACTCTGTACCAAGATCATCCCAATTTATTACTTTAGTAGGATTTTGTTTTGCAGCAATTCTAATAGTAGTAGGTTGGCGCTCCAATCTTACAAAAAATATTGCCGTGACAATGCAGAATACAGATAAGAGCATAATTTGCATAACCAAACCAACAACAATCAAATTTCCACCAACTGATGGCTCATTCTTAGCTATCATCCCTCCTCCCACTACTTCAAAGATCAAGGCTATCAAACCTCCCGTTAGAAATATTGCTGTCAAATACTTCCTCTCGACTGCAGATATGTGTGACAGCCGTATGGTCTTAATGAACTCGTTAAAACTCAAATAGATAGTTGCATCAAAGAAGATTGGGGATATTAATATTGCAAGCGTTTGAGTAATATATGGACCCATTTTACTAGTGTCGTCTGCTGAATATAATCTACCAACATATCCAACCACTTCTACGATACACCCCACGAATAGTGGTAGCATAATACATAGATACCTAGTAAACTTCTCTTTGGAAACCCTTTCCTTCTTTTTGCTCGATAGTGCTATTGACAAGAGCTGATAGCATAAGAAAGCGGCATGAAAAGAAAAGAATCCTATGAAGTTATAAGAAACACCCTTGAGGGGAGTGTAGTGAAGTAAGGTATAATCGTCCGCACTCTCCGAATTTGTTATAATTCCCATCATGAGGTCAATTGCAGCACACCTTCACTTGAGGTAGCTAGAAGAGGAACAGTTTTATCAGTTATATATAACAAAATCCACACTTCCATCTTTCTATTATCAAAGTGTATTAGGGGTTATTCTATTCACAAGCTATGCTTTCAGGGAGTAACAAATACCAATTCGGGATAGGCGCAGTAAGAGAGAGGCGCAATTCTCGTATGTCAAGCCCTAGCAACGCACCAGGAGACACTTACTTAGGTGTTCATTTACGTATATTATAGAATTCCGACGAAAGTACTCCAGACAAGCAGTGTATGCTATGTAGTAATCCGTTCAATATCAATTACCATACAACCTATCACAATGATCGATAATAGTGCCAGTACCAATGCTTGGTCAGTTTTGGCGCGGGATTGCAAAATGATTGAAACTTAGACGAGACTTAAACGAGACGAACACAAACCTCTCACAAGAGTGTTCAATCATTTGTCTTCTTGCTTTATTATTTATACTCATCCCTCTATGCCACCAGCTATGTTCTCTTCTACCACTACTATAATACTCCACATCTCACTCCATATAATCCCCATATGCACTGTACCTAATCTCCTGCAGGTACCGTATCCAGATACATCACGTGCGATAAGACTCCTAATAGTAATAAACAGAGGTGTAACCAATTTATGTACCAGTTATTCCTTTTCTTCTACAATAGAACACAATGTCCATGGCAGAACCGCTATGGCATGGTGGTGGTATTGACAGTAAAGTCATGGATGACGAGGTACGTAGAATTTTGTGTACACTTGAAGTGATGGTTCTACTTTGGAATTGAAGTACTAACGAGTATAGATGGTGTGGAACGATACAAAGCAAGCACAATTAGCGACTTATGTCGAGGATTACAGTAATTCCCTACTGGATCCAGCACAATTCTACTCCAAAATTGACTGGCAATACCTTTCGCGTATACTTAGCGTGAAGAATGTAGAGCTACTCAAGATCAAGGTGGATGAACTCTTCGACAAGAGGTTCGATACCTTTAAGAGCGACGAGTTTAACATTAATGAGATAGTCACACACTGGAAGAAGAAGCGGAATCCGCTTTTTCGGGAAGTTGCTCGTATGATAGAGTCTTTGGGAATAGAGTCGTTTGAATTAGAAGCAGAGAGAACGCTTTCTAAGAATTCTAATGGAAACGAAAGGGAGCAAGGAGTGGGCACAGCCACGGACTCAAGGATAATACAGAACCTGAGCACTTTATTGAAGCAAAATATGCCTAAAATGACAACGAACCAGCGTCGTATGTCTCTAGATTTGATGCACCCCAAGCCAACATTATATGCCCACAAACCAACAGGAACTCCCCGTAGAAAGAATAGCCTTACCAGGCCAGCTGAAATCGGTACCACAAATGTGAATGTAGAGGTTGGAATCGTCCGAGCCCTTGCAAGGACCAACCCTTCATCGGACACGATAGAAGAGAACAAGAATAAATTGAAGGAAGTTCAGAAGAAATTTAGACTACTAGGAACAAAAGCCAGAGCAGGAAACTCAGCTGGAAACAGCAGTGACAAAGTATCCATTAGTGCGAGAAATACTTCATTAAGAACAGCTAATTCCCGCGAGAATATTTTAGCTGCTGATAAGAAGGCAAGGAGAGTTTCGCTCGTAGGAGATACACTTCCTTTGTACATCAGAAAGCAATTGGAGGACTTCAGTATTGCCTCACAGGCAAAGTCACACAACAGCTCAGATGCGCCGATAGATTCTCCAGAAGAGGTCTTGGTATCTGCAGACGTATCACTAAGGGAAGATACAAACGGTGCCATTGAAGGCGACGAAATCGCACATGATGGCGTTAACACTGCTCAGATAGTCAAGAAGAGGTCAAGGTTACAGAATCTTCTAGCCAACTCACAATCATTGTATGCTCACTCAAAGGACGTTGCAAGTGTAAAATCGAGTTTGCGTTCAAGCAGGAACGACAGCAGTAATAAGACGACAAACAATTCCTTGGAGAACGGGTCAGCAAACTCAGATTCTGAGGAAGAAGACAATAGGGAATACATTCTGCCAGACCTGCTTACTAGGTATTACGGGATGCAAGCAGACGATGAGGATGATCACGACGAGATTCTAAAGAGAATCAATGGAAACGATGATGAAGTTGATTTTATTAATGTGAATGAAAGCTATGACATCTTAACTCAACGAAATGGGGATGACGAAGACGAAAGGAGTACAAGAATAGAATTTGAGGATGATGATTATCTCTTCAAAATATAAGTTATGAAAAATTCAATTCTATGATATAAATACCAGTCAACTACTGGCTGACAACTAAAATACACTAACACGATACCAAAAGACTATACAGGTGGGTCTATACTTAGAAATAGTAATGCAATAATATATACAATGGGATGGTTTATGCTAATACCTTGGTGTTGAACTTCTTGATTGCAGTGATCGAGTATTCATATACGTAAAGTGAGATGGCACTTGTGGGTGCCGTCTTCAACACGCTGATGCCGAAGCCCTTGTAAAGCCCGAATAGCCCCTCTGCTGTAAGTATGTTGAAGAACAATTTGAATGCACTGTTGGTCTTTCCACCATATAAGATTTGATACATCTGCGTCCTCTTACGTAAAGTGTCCAACGGGAAAGTGATGCCTTTGGAAGTAGCACCAGCAATGAAGCCACAGAACCCTTCTTTGAACGGAATATCACGTTCCCTAGTAAACTCGCGGGCCATCTCGTAGGATGTAAACATTATTCCCGTGGTAGATGCTATAGAGAGCATCGCTGGTTTTATTCCAGCAAAAAAACCCAATAAGCCGTCCAACTTGTATATGTCTTTGATAGTCTGAGTCATAGACAAGAGCTTTTTATCAGAATTTGCAGCGAGTCTTGTTCTCAAGAGATCAAATGGGTATGTTGTTAATGTACTACATATTCCAGCACCAGTCCCTGCCAACAATGTATGACTAGAAGAGCTCAAACTCCACTTTTTTCCCTCTTCGAAACTGCTTAACGCTCTACTCAAGAATGAGAATGACGTGAACTGGGTTCCTCCGTAGAGAACGTATAAGATTTCTGCTGGAACATTACCTTTCCAGAGAGCAATTACACCTTCTTTCTTTAATAGATCGGACACTACAGATAGGACTGGTTGACGATTCTTGAACGTCTTTCTTTGGAGCTGCAATCTAATTTTGATTGTGTCCAACGGTGCTGTTATGGCCCTGCTTACTGTTAGTAATTTTCTTCAATAACCGATTTAATATCACACAGTTGCAATATTACATACCTAGAAATTCCTCCCGAGATCGAACCCGCAAGCAAAGACTCGTAGGGGGACACATCAGAGCCCTTCCGGAGATGGTCTTCACGTTTGCCTGACTCCATGTGTCCCTGATGTAGGCAGTTTTGTCAAGACTTCGGTTTACTAGTGAAGAAGAAAGCAGAAGAAGAATGTCAATCATAAATTAAATGTAAGTACTGTGAAGATAGAGATACCATATTAGGGCTCTTGAGGAGTTCTTTAAGCGCATGCGAAGCGATGTGAGTGTGTATAGACATGCGATTACGAGGAAGAGGACTATGTGGTAAGAGGTGAGAACCTGGTAGACTATAGTAAGGTAATGGATGGTAGATGGATGGAGGATAGATGGTAAAGGGAGGTGGCAATAGTCGGTATATAAAATCTAGCAAAAAGAAATGTAGTAGAGAGAAAACGGTGGATTCCATAAGAGGGTAGAGCTTCGTTGTTCGTCTCTCTGTGAGACCTTCTGTTACCATTACTGTGAGCTTCATATTTTGCATCTATTGTAGAGTTGGAAGATTTCACTACGAGACTTGTCTCTCTATAAATAAAATCTCCAGTTCTCTCCTTAATCAGCAATAAAAAATTGCACGTCGTCTTTTCTCTTCATAGTGACAGTCCTTCCCAGCAACAACATCTCTTTTTCAAGTCAGCTCACACATAAACCCTTGTCCTTCCCCTACCACCTCTTTGCTATCTCCATTGCCAAACATCAACAAATGGTAGCGCTGCGTGCCATTGAAAAATCGCGTCTCGTCTCTCTTAAAGATTTCATAATCTCTTTAATTATTCACTTTATCTTATTCTGTCTTTTACTACCAGTTCCACTATACACATATTAGATGTCATATGAGCTTACAAAGCACCCAATTATCCCGGAATCGGTGTTCACTGGCATCGTCAAGAACTTTCAGGCCATAGATACCACCCTTTCTCTTCATTACTCCACACATACAACTGATCCAGTGCTTGTCAGATTACTAGATGATGCAGCGTCTTTGGCCCAAAAAAGGATTAAAGTCAGTGACATCGAGGCGATACTCTCCATAGATCCCGTATCATACGCTGTATATAAGACCGGTGTTTCTTACTACGACTACAAAGAAATATTCATACGATTCCCTAACCAATTCAGACCGTCCGATATTCAGAAAAGGAAGACTCAGTTTATTGCCAGAACGAACGAATGGATCGTGAAAAATGGCCATTTAGGTTCAGTATTATATAAGAATATGGAAGAAATCTTGAAGAACAACGAGAATTTACATGCAGAAGATGCAGAATTGCGAATGACTGGTTCGTACAATTCTTCTTCATCGTCTTCCAAAGCCCTGCTGCCTTCAAAGGTGGTAAAAAAACCATCTAGTAGATCAGGAAGCGCATCTCCAATCAAACGCAAGGGTAGCTCAATACTTCTGGAGTTGAAAAATGATTCATCCAAGTTTAAATTCAAAGAAAGAGACGAAAAAGTGGAGCAACAAAAGAATAATGGCCTTCTGCTTTTGGAACGTATAAGACTCAAGGAAAAGACCGCCAGAGAGCAGCAAGAGTTGGATGGGTTTAACAATACCCCTGAAAAGAAGTATCAAAGATACCTATTGGATAAATCTCCTGTAATCTACGAAATGATATACCAATTGGTGAACGAAAATTTACAAAAGAAACCAAATGATGATGTTTATAATTCGTCCTCTATCACTAGAAGGTCCCTGCCTTCCAAGACTTTCTCGATAGCGAAATTATGTGAGATTGTTGATGATAGTATGACTTATCCAATTGAGAAGAAAGAAACCATGGACGTATTATACTTTATGGAAAAGCTACTTAAGGATCAATGTATATTCAACATTGTGAAACGCAACGAAGTGGCTATTCTTAAAGTTGGCGGACTCGAAAGAAATAGAGACTTAAAAACTTTGAAGAGCGCTTTGGCGAATAAGCTGCCAATTACCGCCAGTACTAATAACTAATGATAAATCTTGTAATAATGACTAATAAGTATATATTGACTCACTAGAATTGTAATGTATGTACATATCTATAAAAACGACGAATTAGAAAAGACAGAATTGATTGGCCTTCGCCTCCCATCGTCAATCTCGTAGATGTAATCCGAGACTCTGTTTGTAACATGCTATAATGATTTCGCCAACGATCTTGCGATTAATATTCAAGTAAATCAGGAAAGCTTAATCGTCTCTGAGTGCGATGTCAGCAGCACCAGAGTTCATAAACAAGTTCTTCAAGATTATTTCAATAGCCCAAGTAAATCCTAAGTCTACCAAGATACTTCCAGTTAATTTAACTCTGAAATCACTATCCATCTTGACGAATTGCATGGCCTCATTCAATTCTGGTAAGAGCTCAGTAGATCCAGCAAGAGCTAAACCAGCGACACCAAGTAAACCGTAGTACATACCCTTGTTATCCTTGATGCTCTCTCTGAAAGGCAAACCCTGGTAGTTGACTGCGAAGGTAGAAACCTGTTGGGCCAACTGTAACAAGAACAAACCAGTGTTCAATAAAGAAGGTGAAAACTCCTTTTCCAAATCAATTTGTGGCTCTCTTGGCTCGAGAATGTAAATTTCTCTAGTAATATACACCAAAGTGACGATATGGATAGCAAATTGACCCAAAATCGAACCCATAATGTACTTGTTGAAAATACCATCTTGAGGTCTCTCCTTTGAGAGCTTTTCAATAGGCTTACCACGAGAAATAGACAAGAAACAAACCGATAAAAGGATACCAGATACAGTCGATTGACCATCTCCAAACTTGATACCAGCGAGATATAAAACAGAAAGCGAGTAAGCAGAAATCAAACAGTTCAATGCCAAAATCTTGTACATTTGGATGGTCGACACCAAAGCACAACGACCTTGACGAATAATGTGTGTGACAGTAGAAACATTAGCCAACTTAGAAGTGAAAGGAGCTGCAACAGAAGCATCACCTAATTTCAAAACTGGAGTTTCATCATCTTCAGCTTCGTTCAAAGCACCTAAGAATGCATCAGCAATGTTGTTAGCACCTGGGCCCTTTCCATCGGTTGGAGGAGCAATAGGCTTGTAACCAGCCTTGTTGGCAGCCCTAACAGCAGCTCTCATCTCATCAGTAATCTCCACTCCCTTCTTCTCCATTGCTTCCAAGTACTTAGGGTTGGCAATTCCTGGAGGATATAAGTGAGCAATATTAACTGGAACTGGTGGAGGAGGCTTACCCCAACTGGTGAAGATAGCAACCTGCTTCTCGTAGACCTTTTGCATAGTTTCATTTCTCCTGTTCTCAGCAATTTTCTTCAAACCATCTTCAGTACCGTTCAAAAGAGCGACACCGACGTGGGCTTGTTTCAAGGCACCAACATCGTTGGTACCATCACCACACATCAAGGTATTGTAGCCAGCATCCTTCAAGGATGTCAAAATAAACTCCTTTTGGTTAGGAGATACTCTAGCGTAGACCCAAGTGTGCTTTAATAAATCCAAAATCTGGTGGTGATCAGCCAAGTAACCCAAGGCGTAACCAGTGATACAAACATCGTATTTGTGGAACAAGTCAGTATTGATCTTGTCAGAAGATCTGAATGGGATAATAACAGTCTCGTTAACGTTTCTCCAAACCAAGTTCTCATCGGAAGCAACTTCATGATACTCTTCTGGGGCATCCAAAATCAAGACTTCCTTGGTAGTAATGGCAACCTCCTTTGCAACGTGACAAGCAGTCAAAGGGTTGTCACCAGTAATCATAACACTACGATGAGAAGATTCATTCAACATTTTAATAGTCTCAACAGCATCATCCTTTAATGGACAATGGAACACAATAAAACCAGCAAACTTCAAATCGGACTCAATATCCTCTCTCTTAACCTTGTTGATGTTCACATTGCTCTCTATGTGCTTGTAGGCAAGAGCTAAAACACGCGAGCCAGAACGGGTGAATGACTTGTAAATCTCTTCATAAGTTTCAGGAGCATCAACAATCATGTTACGAATAGTTTCAGGGGCACCCTTAGCAGCAACAAAGTTCTTTCCACCAATGGATGAGATTGCAGAAGATCTCTTCAACGCAGAAGAGAACTGGAAACGACGCAAGATCTTGATCTTCTCAGTTTTTCCTTTTTCAGAAGTTCTTTCGACAGTATCATTCTTTCCAACAATCCAGTGGGCAGCCTTCAAAGTGGCTTGCTCCATAGAATCACCGACTACGGAACCATCGTCTAATTGAACTAAAGCATGAGCGGAACCCAAAACATAAGAGGTGGTCTCAGGAGCTTCTTCACACTTATATAAGTGGTGAATATCTTTATTATTGAAACCAGCCAAACCTTCGAAAACGAGGTCCTCGGCAGTCAAGGTTCCGGTCTTGTCGAAACAACAAACATCAATTCTTCCAGCTAATGGAATTCTGAATGGTTCAGTACAGTAGACGTAATACTTCTGCAAAGCGGCAAGAGAAGAGTTGACAGCCATTGTCAATTCCATTGGTAATTCAGGAGGGACAACGGACGTGATAATGATAATACAGTCTAAAATCAATTTGGCTTGAGTTCTACCCATTCTGGTACCCTCAACCCAGACGTACCAGGAAGCAGCGATTGCGAATTGCAACAAGAACAAGATGAAAAGAAGGGCCTCCTTGTTTCCAACAGACACTCTTTCACTGGAAAAGATCATCATACGAACCAAGGAACCTTGAGAAGTTTCAAAACCGGTCTTGATAACATAGGCAAAAGCACCATTATCTGGTGCTACAGGGATAACAGGGTTCTCAGGCTTGGTGACCTGTAAAGCAGAAGTACCACCGTGTAAAATAGAGTTCTTGTCGAAACCTTCTGGTTGCAAATTGTCTTCAGCAGGTCTCAATTTGATAGATTCCTTCAAAAGAGGAGTAGATTCTCCCGACAACATAGCTTCGTTTACAATCGCAGTTCCGTCAGTCAACAATAAGTCACATGGTAAAGCAGAGTCCTCATGAGTTCTAGTCACCGAAACCAAGTCACCAGGTAAGAGCTCAGTGGACTGCAATTGAACCCATTTGTTGTTTCTGCGGACATAGATAGTATAAGGCTTGATACCCATACTCTGGAATTCAGCCATGGTAGTTCTTCTCTGGAACACGGTGGTCATTTCGAAAGAAACCAACATGAACAATGAGAATAACGAGTAGTACCATTGTTCGTCCATACACCAAAGGGCTACACAGAAGATCTGGAAGACAAAGAAAGGAGCCACTGCGTGCTCCTTAAATAACTCCATAAACGTAGGAACAGGAATATCGAACTTATTTTCACCATAGTTTCTGGTGATTTTCTCTAAGTCACCCTTCAAACCGGTATGGTTTTGGAATTCCTTCAACTGAGGCAACTCATCAAACAAGAACTGAGGAGGAGAGAACTTCTGGGACTCCTCGTGGAACAAGTGTCTTCTCTTCTGGTATAAGAAACTGGTTTGTTTCTCACCGTCGTGGAAAGTTTCCCTGATGATCTGACAAATTTCACCGACACCCGAGTTTGGAGCTGGCTCAATCTTGACGTGGCTAGCCTCGTTGATGGTCTTCACTTGCGAGTAGTTGAAGCGGGCATCGACGTCGATGTTCCAGTGGGGCATCAACCAGAAAAGAAGGTTGAGCGAGATTATCGTGATGAGGTACACGAACGTCCATTCCGAGCCTTTGATGTAGGTATCGTAGTGGTTGAAGTAGATCTGGAGGAAAATGGGGTATATTATAGTAAATGGCCAAACGTACGGTCTGAAGATTAGCGACTTAGGCACCAACAAATCAGCCCGCTTTATGGCGGCGTTATCGACGATGTCGGACATTGTCGAGGCGACTCTGATGGATAGCAATACACTGGCGGATCCCACAAAAGACAGCTACTGGACTTCAATGCCAACAGATCATGGAAGAAGAAGAAGCAGCACACTAAAAAACTGCTCGGCGTGTAACGCTTTGGCGGTAAAATGGAAAATGGCGACGAAATTTTTGTGAGGGCGAGGGCGTGTGCAGGAGGGGAGGAGGGAGGATTAGAGAGAGGATTAGAGAGAGGATTAGAGAGAGGATTAGTGGGAGAATTGGAGAGAATTGGTGGCGCGTGGTGATGGTGAATGTTGCGGTGAGTGAAGTTAGTGGTGTGGAGGTGTAATAATAGAGGTGTTAATACTAGAGGTGCTAATATTAGAGATGGGAGAAAATGCTACATCGAATGCTTCAGCGAGGGTGTAAATAGGGGAGTATTTTAATGATTATTGAGAGGATTAGTGATGGCTCTGGTGGTTCTGGTGGTGGTGGTGGTGGTGGTGAGTGAAGTTAATGGCGAGTATACTGGAGAAATATTGCTGGGAGAAGATGCTACAGAGAGGGTTTAAATGAGAGACTATTTTAATGAATATTATGATACAGTATGAAATTGAGACTGAGTTAAATGGAATTAGTGGCACGGAACGGTACAGCATGATATGACTCTAATCTGGCGATAACAACATTCCTATCGATGGTGTAGCACCACTTTTGAATTGGATAGCTTATCGTGGTAAATTGTTCTGCTTGTGAGCCCTTCGTCTCGCTGGCCCTCACGGTGCAAAAAAATCCGGCTACAAATTACTGCGACTGGCTTAGAAGCTGGCAGAAGCCCGTAGAAGTATCGCGAGAGGAAGCGATAGGAAGGCATAATTGCAACGAGAGGGAAGACGTGGAATGTAGAAAGCGGACGGCGAAGGTACGCGAATTAGTCGAGAGGAGCAGAAATGGTTCGAAAGCAAGACTTCAGGCGCTTTGGCATGGGTTCCTTGGGATTTCCTGAAGATCGCATTAGCGACTCTCAACCCATTCTATAAGGCTATAACAAGGAAGCAAACTACGAGGACAGTTCTACAACTAAGAAATACTATAATAACGGCAAGATTACGAATTCTTAGCTATCTTCGGATTTGTACACAATCACTTCGAGCCAAGAAAGTGCAACTGGACGCCGTGGAGGAAAACTTTGCGTAATCAGATAACCGCAAAATTGCAAAATATTCAGCCACATGTCACCGTATGGTAGCACCGATAATTGGATATACGATGCCAATCAGCCGTTATGAGATCCAGTTGATTAGGAAATGCCGATTCAAGGTGCATACGGTATCAATGACAGCATTCTAACACGACACTATCGGCATCAGTTGAAATTGCTAAACTATCCCAAAACGGAGTGGTTGCACAATGCTTCTTCGGGCTGTGCATCTGCAACAATGTGAAATCAAACAGTGCTCCGATTTTATTGATCACCTTTTTACGGACATAAGTTGCTGTACTATTGCCAGTAAAGCTTACTGCGTCACGTCAGTTGCTTCTTGTGGGGTAAAGACCAAGCACGTATTTGAGCCGTTTCGTAATCAAGATTTGTAGCTAATTTGGTGTAATGTCTGCGTTTACCTTCCGAATAAGGCGCAGCCATTAAGCCCGATAACCTAAAGGGCCCATTTTCACCTTTTCATTTCGTTCCACAGCCCCATCTTCTCCTAATCAGTTCTACCTATTTGACATTCGAATGACTCCGCTACCACTTTTAATTCTTCTCAGCATCCTCGGTCGAAGTACCCCAGTACTGCCTTCACCAACGATCCCATCCCAATCAGGAACTGCACACTCTATACTTTCTCCTTATCAGAACAAGTGGGGTAGAATCTTAAATCCCATAATCAAGGAATCAAGGAGACCCATTCAACAGTGCATTAGAAATAAACATAAACACACACTCAGACATATATATGTACGAGTATACGCACAAGTCTGAATATAAGTAAGCCAAGGCTTTTGATAATATCCTAAATATAATATATCCGAAGTTAATTCTCACTCGAATTAGACTAATTAAATTTATTTCTCAGGAAGTCTTGGCCCATTGTACCAAATAATTCAAGATGGCTACCGAGAAGGTGAAAGTCCAGCAACCAACGCAGAGTGCCAAAAGCAATGCCTTCATCGAAATCATCAAATGTGCCGACGAAAAGTCGTTTGCAAGCTTCAAGTATGTTAAGAACTTAGACAAGGCTGAATTGTTAACCGATAAGGACGTAAGACAAGGCACTCCCTCGGTGGATCACATACCGGTGGTGGCTGACACCATCAGCCACTTGAAGTTGTTGAAGGCGTTTTCAGCCTTGCGGAAGCAAATCATCGGAACGAACACTGATGGATATGCCATGAAGACCTGGCAAGTCTTCGTAACAAATGCCACCAGAAGGTTCATTGTATTCATCTCCGCTTTGAAGAGATATCTCAGAGAAGAGCCAGTTCGCATCACCAACGAAAATAAGCTCTTTGACAAGGGCTTCGCAAGAGATGAGCGGGTAATAGGAATCTTGGATTCCTTATTACCACCATTGGATGTCATAATGGTGTGGCATGCGTTCCTCTTGAACCCTCGTAGTTTTTACGACAACATGATGAGAAATGATATGTTTTCCTTTGCCAACTTTCCTTTACCATTAAAGAAGATTCAAGAGTCCATCAATAATGAGACATTCCAATACAGTCCTCAACAGGAGCTCAGAGAGAACTATTTGGAAGTGATTAGAAGCTTTAGTGATGACCCTGTCGACAGCATCTATGAATTTGATAATTATTCCATGTTCGAGGGATTGATCTCTGTCGCTTGTCCAATATGTAAAAGAGTCATATTGAGGAACATTCCGTACACCAACGACACTAACACTGGTTTTGCAGATGAAACCTTTGCACAGATGACCAATACGAACGAGTGCAATTGTGACTTTCTGATGAAGATAACTCACGAGGAGTTAAGAAAAAGACAGTTGTACTACGATATGACTAGGGCAGTTCCTTTACCAGGATTGTATCGTTACTACTCTGCAAGAATTGCCGGCCGCACAAGAGTAAAGAGCGATCCTGATGTTGTTAATATAATGGTAAAAGGCAAATTCGTAAAGTGGTCTTTAGGTAAAGTGAGATCAAATTCTTTGGAAAATACAATCAAGTCTTCAGTAACACGGCCAAGAAACTTTTACCTTCAAATGAAAGTTCTACTTCGTTTGTATTTCCTGATGAACTTAATCTACCTTAGTGTCAACAGAGGCATACCTATATATGAAGATTTAGTTGGTTGTGTCTTTAGACAAGAAAGGTTTGTTGAGAAGATGAACGAGCTTGATTGGCTTCATTCCCCAGTTATTAAGGAGAGCTTAGCAGAATCAACTATTCGCTATTCTCGTTTCTTTAAGATGTTGACTGTTTTCTACCCCAGTACTATGTTGGTGCCGACTTTGGATATTGACCTTATTTGGCACACGCATCAGTTGTCTTTACATAACTATTTCATGGATTGCTTAAATTCTAAGATTGGATATGTAGTTGACCATGATGATAAAGTCGAAACCGTCAAATTGGATGTCAGTTTTGAGACCACATCCAAACTTTACAGGGCGAAATTTAAACAGGATTACTCAATCTGCTTCTGTTGGTATTGTGTCTCCGCTAGGAATAGGGCACAACCAGCATTAAGAGGCTTGTTTAAATCCAAGAAGAAAGAGGAATCCGAGAAAGAGTCTTTTAAATCAAGCCCTCTTTTCATCAATTCTTTGGGATTGACACACATCAGTGTTCACAATGCTATCACCATACCCAACACATATGCTGCCAAGAGAGCCGAAATACTTGAGAAAAAGTATAAGAATAAAAGAGTTGGCGATTTGCCTTGGATGGAGGGCCTGGTTGTAACTCAAAGCTATTATCCTTACTTGTTCGTTGTTCCTCCTTTGTACGTAGGCTACGGGTTAGGCTCTTGTCAGGATTATTATTCCGCAACGTGTACCGGTATCGGCGATACTTCTGGCAATAACCTTTCTGGAGCTTGCGGGAATTCAAGTGTTTGTGGAACTGGTGGATGCGGAGGAGGACCAGGTGCTTGTGGTGGTGCTAGTGGAGGATGTGGAGGAGCAGGAGGTTGCGGCGGAGGAGGTGGAGGCTGCGGCGGAGGTGGTAATTAGAACATATCAATGCTGCTAAACAAGACATTGGTTACATAGATATTCACGAGTCTGATAAATAGAGTTCCTACAATAGAAGAAAGATTTTCAATCAACGAACTGACAAACCTAACCGTATTAATTAATAGTTATGAGCAACTAATGAACCATCCATTACTGGCTTTTCAGATGTAGCCATGCATCAACGCATATACACGTATTATACGTAGTGTGAGATTGTTTAGCTGCAAAAGTCTCCTAGCAAAAATGTAATAGAAAAAATTTGCACCAAAAGAGATATTCCAGCTACTCCAACCTCACATTTCACCCAACCACTCAAGATATTATACCAACCGACTAAGCAATATTTTCCAAGCAGAAATCCTAGCAACTGCACCACCTCTTATCTTCCTCTCTTTGTGTCTCTGCTTCCCTCCACTTGGCAATCCACTTTGCCCTACTTCCATACCTCTTCTCTGTGATTACCTCGGCGCTACCATTAATACATTCAATATCCGCCTCGAAAATATGCAGTTTTGGTACCCGAACTGTGGCTTCATTAGTCTTACGAAGAGAATTACGAATGCCCTTTAATGATGTGCCACAAGAGGATTAATAGTATTTGTCAGGTAATAGGCTCAATAATATTATCCTGCAGTAGTTAGTTTTGGAACATCGTACAAGAATTTTTAGCTCTCGGCTCATCTACTCGGTATAGTATCGGATGGATATTTAAATAGAGCCGCAAATCACTGAAAAATCGGTTGTGAAATCAGGATCCAATTAGTAATCGTAAAGTAGGTTCAAAGAGGTTTGGTAAAAAGTATCAAAGTTCTAGGTATACGCTTCAAGAATGTCATTCCAGGAGATCCCCATTATTGACTTAAAACTTGCTCTTGATCCAGCAACAAGACCGCAGTTCTTGGATGATGTCAGACATGCCATCATTGAAGTGGGGTTCTTGCTCTTGAAGAACTACGAAATATATGGCCCCGACGACGGTGATCTCGCTGCTATTAAGCAGCAAGCACTCGATTTCTTTGCCTTGCCTGAAAACGTGAAATTAGGCTGCGAAATGATCAATAGCCCCCACTTCTTAGGTTATACTCGTTTGGCTAACGAGATCACAGCTTCCCACACGGATTGGCGTGAACAGATTGATTTGGGAACCGAATTAAAGGCACCGGCACCAGGGGAACCATTGTACAAGAATATCGAGGGTCCTAATTTGTGGCCAGATGAGAAGGCTATTCCAGATTTCAGACCCACAGTAACCAATTATATAACCAAAATGACCGACCTCAGCACCCAGTTCCGTAATTTAGTGATAGAGGCCATTGGATTAGATCCAAAATCATTGAGTGGATATTTCAAGCCTAATCAACAATGTAAAATGAAGTTGGTGGCCTACCCAGATTCCAGCGAGTTATCGCTGGCCAAGTCGGTTGCACTCGATGATACTCCGGAGACAGCACAAGGTGTCGGCCCACACAGAGATTCCGATCTCTTGACTTATATCTACCAAGCCAGTGAACATACTGACTCATTGCAGGTACAAAACTTCCAGGGCGAGTGGATTACTGTGCCCAACATCCCCCACACATTGGTGGTTAACGCTGGCCAGACCTAAGCTATCACGCAAGGAGTGTGCAAAGCTACCATCCACAGAGTGTTAACTCCTAAACCGGGTAGCGGAACCAGAATCTCGATTCCATTTTTCCTGACTATTGATCTTGATAGTTACAAGAGTGTCGTAGATGGCATTCCAGCCGAAGTGTTGAAATTGAGGGACGCCAGGGATCAGAAGATAAAGGATTGGGGTGTAGATGTAGGATTCCAATTCAAACCGGACGTCAGCAAGCACCCGGTTGGATATGCGGTTTTCCGTAACAGAATCAAGTCCCATCAAGATGTTGCAGCCAAATGGTATCCTGAAGTATTGAAGGAAGTGTTGCAAGAGTATGTCTATTAGGATGCAAAAAATCTGTGTCGCGAAACTTTTGGACATGAAAAATGACACTAGCCTTAACTGTGGCTACTACTACTGTTAATAGCACGCGTACGCTACTAACTTACAGACGTTATCGTCACTAATTAATTCAATATTGTATATATTATTACTCTTGTTTAGCTATATCGAATGCCAAGACAGAAGAATTAAAATCACAGGAACTAAGTATTAAATATGTAAATTGGCGAAAGCCGACATCGTTCATTCAGAAAATAGACGAAGCCGCTTCTCCACACATTCTGCTCATCGCAAGACTTACTCCTTTTGAGCTGGAGCATCAGACTTTGGAGCTTCACCCTTGTGGTTGGCTTGGATGTCAGAGAAAGCAGCCTTGGCACCGGCAGCGTTGAAACCACCCTTGTTCAAGTCAGCGTAAGCGTCCTTGGCGTCTTCGCTGACCTTACTGTAGTCAACCTTACCGTCTTTACCAGCGTAGAAAGCTTCACCCTTCTTAAGAATATCGTCGAAACCCATTTTAGTGTATTATATAGTTATATGTGTATGGAGAAAGAAACAAAACCCCACGCCACGAGATCAATTGACGGGGATATGCCCGCTATTTATACCCCCAGGGACACGTCGTTGGACCCGAACATGAAATACCGATAGAGCCCATAGCCATCCCTCCAATGACATGTTATCAATGAGGGGGCTGATGTACATACAGGTACGTCCTAGTGAAATTTGGCGTGTATAGGAATGACAAAGAGAGTGAAATTTGTCGTGTTTGTTTGTTTTGTTGGTCGGTACATTACCGGGGGAGTCTAATTACTCTTGTGAGGTTTCATTGTGGCGGGTGGACGAAGGGAATACGGTTGAGCGTGTGTTAGGGAATGTGATATCACTGTTTGATGGGAACGCGTGCGGTATAAGGTTATATTGGTTATGGTGAAAAATAGAGTTTGGAGATTCGTTCTCCGATTTATTCCCCAATGGAGTGTTATAGTTCCGCTTGCCACATCTCCGCTATGTACATTAAACTCGGGAAGCTGCACCGACTAGTCGGATTATGAACGTGGATGTGTCAAGTCGACGCTGACGAATGTTCTCTGTAGGTAGCGAATAGGGGCGGGATCGCCATGGGTTTCCGTTTCCTGGTATGCTGGACCAGTTTACTCTCCAATCAAAACGGGTGCTCCGCCGAACGATCTCGACAACCGTACATGCTTGTCCAATCTCGTTAGTCTCTACTTTTCAGCATTGCATTGTTTTAGGTTTAGGCGTCTGCATCAGCCAAAGTAATGCAACCGGAATGGTAACTCCATCACGTGAAAACACAGTTCCGTGATATACATAGATTTCTGTGCTCTTAACACTATGTCGCATTTCGGGGCGATGACGTAGCCAGATCCATCGAATAGAGCGGCCGAATTGTAGCTGGGGAAACAAGAGTTCTCGTGGATCAATTTCGATCTAATTGTTCACTAGAAAATCGAAGACACGGTGAAAGCCCCGACGGAGATGGATATTTAAGCCGTGGTACAGAAATACCAGGCAAATGTCCAGCATGGTATTTTATTTCTATTGTGTTGTTACGGAAGGCAGCATCTGGCATGAAACGGAGTCTGTAGAAAGCGTAAAATTCTTCTCTTGTGACAATCGGTGATGACGAAGAAGAAAGCGATGGCTTATAGAGAGTCCGGCGCTACCATATCTCTTAAAGATTGCAAAATGTGGGCTCTCTTTTGAATGATAATAGTTTGCATTTGCTACTCCATCTAATATATATCAATCACACCGTTAAGGAGAATTAATCGCGTCAACGAGAAATTACCTTTATACCTCATCGCTGTAGAATTACTTTATTCAATTATTCAATTAAGGCATTTATATTTACAACATATAGTTTAGTCTACTGTCTATCTAGATCTTTAACTTTTCTAAGATAGCAATGGTTTGTTCATAACCCTCGATTTCAGCAGTGACCTTCTCCAATCTCTTGAAGGCGGCTTCCTTGGCATCTGGGTTGGTCTTCTCAGTGAACTTCTCAATGGACTCCTTGGTCTTTTTGTCGAATTCTTTGGCGGCATCCAACTTCTTTTCAACCTTGGCAATCTCGGCATCCAAGTCGATTTGCCCCTTAACTAAGACGTGGACAGTGCAGTCAGCACCAACAGCATTCAAAGCACATCCAGATGGGACGTCTTGAACCTTGGAAACGACGGAAATCTTCTCGACACCCTTGATCAAAGCAACAATAGAATCTTGTTGCTCCGTAGCAATCTTGTGGATGCTTTCGCTTGCAGTCTCAACGTAAACTTGGCCATTCTTAATGATGTTGTACTGGGACAACAAGGATCTGGCAGCTTTAGTGATATCCAAGACCAACTCGTAAGCTTCGTAAGACTTAACATCGTCAAACTCAGCAATGTATTCTGGGTAAGGAGCCTTGACGATGGAAACAACCTTCTCGGTATCACGACGTGGTAATCTTTGCCACATTTCTTCGGTAACGAATGGCATGAATGGGTGAATCAATCTCAAGGCAGAATCGATACAGGTATATAAGGTGTCCTGAGCAGACTTCTTTTGTTCTGGAGTACCATCCTGGATCAAAGCCTTGGAGTTCTCAATGTAAACATCACATAATTCATACCAGAAGTTGTAAATATGATTGGTGGCTTCACCGAAGTCTCTGTTCTCCAAAGCGATATTAGTGTTCTTAGAAGCTTGAGTCAACTTGTAGAGAATCCACTTCTCGACCAAGGATTCATTTCCAGACCTAGCTGAAGTGCTTGGAGGCTTGTAGTCGTCACCTAATCTACCTAATACGAACTTGGTAGCTTGGTAAATCTTGTTACAGAACTTACGGTAACCCTCAACTCTCAAAATGTCTAAGTTAATATCTCTACCACCGGTAGAATAGGCACAAAGAGCAAATCTCAAAGCATCAGTACCACACTCTGGGATACCGTTAGGGTAAGAAAGCTTTTGTCCTTCAGTAGCCTTCTGCAACTCTCTTTGGTCTAAGTTACCAGTCTTCAACTTGTCATGCAAGCCCTGCAATGGAATACCAGCGATAACATCCAACGGATCAATGACATTACCCAAAGATTTGGACATCTTACGACCTTGAGCATCTCTAACCAAAGAGTGACAGAAGACCTCCTTGAATGGAACCTTTCCGGTTAACTTAAGAGACAACAAAATCATACGAGTAACCCAGAAAAATAAGATATCCCAACCGGTTTCCAACATAGACATTGGGTTGAAAATCTCCATGTCCTTGGTCTTGTTTGGCCATCCAAGAGTGGCGATTGGCCACAAACCAGAAGAAAACCATGTATCCAAAACATCCTCGTCTTGCTCCAAGGTGAACTTACCACTTGGGAACTTCAACGTTGCCTTTTCGAGGGCTTCGTCATAGGTTCTACCGGAAACCCAGTAGTCGTTGTTCAATCTGTCACCTTCTTCACCTTCTATAACAACGAAGTAGACTGGACATCTGTGACCCCACCACAATTGACGGGAAATACACCAATCCTGGATATTCTCAAGCCAGTGGAAGTATTCAGATTCAGAAGTCTTTGGAGTGATGGAAATTTCACCGTTCTTGACAGCAGCAATGGCATCCTTGGCCATGTCCTTTTGGTTAACCCACCATTGAGGCTTTAACAATGGCTCGATGACATCTCCGGATCTAGAACAGAGAGGAATGGTCATTTCGTTGTCCTTTTGTTCTACGAACAAGTTCTTTTGCTTTAAGTCTTCAATAACTCTAGCTCTGGCATCGAAACGCTTCAAACCTTGATATTCTGGGCCACAGTTCTCGTTCAAGAAACCATCATCGGTGAAAATGTTGATGAACTCAAGGTTTTGTCTCTTACCGGTGTTGTAATCATTCATGTCGTGAGCTGGGGTGATCTTGACTGCACCAGTACCGAACTCCATGTCTACGGCTTCAGAGTCAGTCACAATCGGCAATAAACGGTCCAAGAATGGATGCTTTACGAACTTACCATGTAAATGGGTATACCTTGGATCCTTAGGGTGGACAGCAACACCAGTGTCACCAAAGATGGTTTCTGGTCTTGTGGTAGCAACAGTGAGCTTTTCTTCAGATCCATGAACCTGGTAGGAAAACGATGTCAAAACACCGAATTCGATCTTGTTATCGTAACCAGGTACAGAGAGGAGTGTCTTGCCTGGAATGTTCTTGTTATCGACTTCCAAATTAGAGATAGCGGTATTCAACTTTACGGACCAGTTGACTAATCTAGAAGCTCTGTAAATAGTACCGTCTTCGTGTAACTTCACGAAAGCTTCAACAACAGAAGCAGAATAATCTGGGTTCAAAGTGAAAGCTTCTCTGGTCCAATCGTAAGAAGCACCCAATTTCTTGACTTGTTCTTTAATTCTTCCGTGATATTCTTCCTTCCATTCCCAAACCTTCTCGACGAACTTCTCACGACCGTAATCATGTCTGGTCTTCTTCTCCTTGGCCCAAATTTGCTTCTCGACAACGGACTGAGTAGCAATACCCGCGTGGTCAAAACCTGGAAGGAAAAGAGTGGACTTTCCCTTCATTCTGTAGTATCTAATCAAGGTATCTTGGATAGCGATCGTAAGAGCATGTCCGATGTGAAGAGCACCAGTAACGTTAGGTGGTGGAGCAGGGATCGTGAAAGCGCCCTTTGGCAAGATCTTCCCGTCCTCAGTCAAATCAGGTTGGAAAAGACCCTCTTTGTCCCACCAGTTGTACCACGAACTTTCGACGTTCTTTGGGTTGTAGGCCTTGAAGGCAGCGTCTTCCAAAGACACCAAAATCTTCTTTTCACCAGGCTTCGTTTGGTCTACGAATTCAGGCACTGGTTCAGCGACCTTCTTCTCCTTCTTAGGCTTCTTTGGCTCGTCTGACTTGGTCTTCGAAGCGACGGCCTGTTTGGCTTTCTTCGCATTGAACTTGGCCAACTTCTCGGCCTTTTTACGTTCGTTTTCAAGCTGCTTGGCGGTCTTCTCGACGACTGGAGCGTCGACGGCAGGTTCAGCAGCAGCAGGTTTCTGGTCGGTGCTGCTCATTCTGGCTATGAGTGTTTGAGATGCGACGACTTTCGGGTTAAAAGCGGCGATTGGTCTTCTTGAAGCGGCAGGGTAACTGAGGATACACAGACGGCTTGCTAGGGATCGTGTAGATGTGCCGAAGACTCTAGCTGCAAGCATACACTACGAAAGAAGATGGGTTCTGGTGGAGAAGTAGGCGGTTAAATAGAAAAGTGAATTTTTTTCAGTGTACTGGTAGTCGGAAGTGAGCAAGGTCGGATATCAGGGGAGAAGGTGTTAGTAAGAGTATGATAAGAAAGGGAGGAAAGATTTTGGTAAACAAACGTAAAAAGGAGAATAAGAGTGAGGCAATGGTGACACGGCAGTGAGAAAACAGGAACAAAATAGTAAGAGAACAGAGCGGTTATGTGCCTATGAGTCGTAGTGTGTCTTGAATAGTCATCGTCATAGTCATAGTCTTACATGGCCGGAACACACAGCGACTCACGCACTGCTGACCAGTCGGAAATCGCCTGAGAATTGTGAGTCGAACTTTTCACTTCTGAAAAATTCGAGTGCGTTCACAACTGCGTTCACAACTGCAAAGTGCCAGAAATTCAAGAAGACTCATACTCGCAGTGTCCTGTGTATGTCTCTGTTTCTGTTCTGATGGGTGGTTGTGTGTTGCATGTTCACTGGTGTCTGCTTACTAGTGTCTGCTTACTGGTGTCTGTTTACTGGTGTCTGTTTACTGGTGTCTGTTTACTAGTGTGTGATTTCTGAGTGCCGGTTTAGTTTTCTCTTTTCCGTATGTTTGTCTGTTTGTTTGTTGGAGATTTTTTCTAGTGCTTATGTGAGAGTGTGAAAAGGTACATTGACCACAGTAATATTAAGTAACATAGTAATATAGTAATATGGTAATATGGTAGAGGATATAGATATGGATATAGATGTACATTAGATGAGAGGTAGACTAGAGACATCAGATAGAATTTGGACCGTATCCGCAGATTCACGTTGGAAATGGGTGCTGAAACGATGCTGCACTCATTTAGTTATCCGCACTGCAATGGCTGCAAATAGGGGAGATGAGTCAACTTCCAAAGAGTGTGCTAAAACAGAGCCACATGGACATCGTGCACTAGATTGTTTTTTGTTTATATCTGAATTATGCATTGTGTTTTATGTATCTCTATTATGTATAGTCTATGTATGGTGACTGGTGTATAGTACATGTGTATGATTGATAAGCAGAATAAGACACACCCTTATTATGACTCAATTCCACAAAAACCCCTCAAATACGTCATATGCGTAGAAGTGCTTCTATGACATCCTCTATTTGTATTCGTATCTAGATGCCTTTTGGTAGATGTCTTGTCTCACGTTTTTCATTGATTGCTTATCGAGTTCAGTCCTTTGGGTCAACAGTTGATTGACTCATAAACAACCATTCCCACCACAATTATCGTTGGAAACAGTGTCCATATGCGTCAACGATGAAGGCAAGTCGGGAATATGTGCTAATGTGCCCTTAGTTAGGGATGGCCCGTACATGATCTAATCTGAATCGCTTGTTGGCTGAATTTGTCCCTCCCTTTTTCTCTTAACATCACCTCTAAGAACGGCTTAAAGCAATTATGATTTCTGCTTCTTACGTTGCGTTTCGTCTTCACCCTCTTGAAGCTTCCGTTTAGTCATTCCCGTGAACCATTTACTCGAGTTTCCCTGTCCAGCCTTGCTATGAACACCATTGTTCTTAGAGTCACCATTCTGAGTCGTTGGATTTGCTAAGAGTATACTATCGAAGTCGTCATCAAATATGCCCTTGTCAGCACGAAGTATCTTTGAATTCTGTTCTTGTTTCTGCAATCTCTGCACCATGGATTTGGACATTCTGGCTCCGGTATTGGTGTTCACTCTTATTTCACCTATTCTACCACTGCCACCATTACTTCTACTCATTCCCAAGCCAACTTCTTCGCCAAAACTGTCGGTAATAGAGTCTTCTTGCTTTCCAAATTCCATCTTGTTTTGAGCTTTACGCAAGTCTGACATTTGGAACCGTTCCTTCATTTTCCTGAATCTTCTTCCACCCCTCTTCTTTGACTTCTGATCAACAGGGGCAGGCAATGCCTTATCTGGTTGATGTTCTGGTGGAGTTAGCAATTTCTCTATCTTCTGCTTTATCTCATCCAAATACTTTTCCCCAAGAGAGCCTTCAGGGTTGGATTTGGCCAAGTCAATACGGGCAGCTAATATTACCTTTCCACTTATTATTCTCATCACAGATCGTACAATGTCCTCCGGGAGATATTTGACTACTTCAGAATGGTACAAATATCCTGTCTGTCTGATGGTTCTGGACTTTGTCTTGGTTTGGGAAGATAAATCTCTCACTCCCATTGATGGCAAATTGCAAGCTGGAGTAAGTGCAAGCTGTCTTAACGAACCAGTCGCTATCAAAAGTTGCGAAGTCGTAATGGAGCCCACTATAGCACTTACATTGGGAGCAAACTTAGACAATTTCAGCGTGATAAACGTCGACAAAGTTCTTAAAATGTCATCCAACTCAAGAATAACTCTACAGCAATCGAGAATTTTACCTATATCCTTGTCATCAAGAATAAACTGGTTCTTTACTTGTTGCAACGCAGCCATAATGATAACCAATATTTTCTCATTTGAAACTATAGCCTTCATTTCTGGTTCGTAGGATTTGATATTCTGTAGATCCTGTTTTATTATTATGATGACTCTGGCGTAGTCGATGGGGTTCAATATTAACGTTTCCAATTCTGGAAACACTACGTTATATTGCAACTTAATAAGAGAATGAAAAGCAGCTATCTCTTGGTTTATTATGGTAGAGAGTTCGTTGATTAAAAGGACAAACTTGTACTCTTCCGACTGGTCATTTCCATTGTCAATGGACGATAATAATTCCAAAAAATCGGTGTCTTCTTCATTGGAGTATACTTCAATGTGAGTTTTCAATTCTGGAATTAATGGAAAGACCTTGGAGAACTTGGTCAAGTCTTCGACTTCTTCAATATTTGGTTCGCTGAGTATGGAACTGAGGGTATTGTGCACTGTGCTGTTCAATATCAACTCGTGTAGACGAACTTCAAACAGTTTTTCTTCTACAACACTCACACCATTCTTTTCTATATCATTGTCTTCTAGAGAGTGTTCAAGCGTATCATTTTCTTCACCAAAAATTCCATTTTCAACCGGCACTTCTTCCGATTCGCTCCCCTCATCGCTGTCAAAGTCTGCCAAGAGCTCTTTCTCGTAATCCTCCATGTCTTGCTACGAATAATTTCTTAAACAAACCCAAGTTATACTTGCAAGAACTAAAATTGCAACTTAAGAAAACGCTAGGAAAAAAGTCACGTGCCAAACAGTTGCGAAGAGTGTATATAGAATCGCGTTAGAGTTGAAGAGATAAACACAGAGGGTGTAGATGATCAGTTTGAAGACTTTTCGGTAGATAATCCGAGGGCTAAATGTTCAACCCTTGACTGCTCAGTTCCTGTGGTCTTCTTCCCAAAACTACTTAGACTTTACTAACGTCTATGGTGTTCACATGAATTAAATAATTCCTACCATTGGCATCATTCCTGTATATACAGCACACGCCAAACGTACACACATGCAGGAAAATATTCCAGCAATGAAAAACGAGAAGAGCTTCTTGTTAACTATGGTGAAGTGAGTTGAATGCTTTGGATAAGTGATAATATCAGAGGTAATTGATAGAAGATTCTTCTTGAAAAATCGTAATTGAACTACTAAAGGGTTTAGAAAGATCTGAGAAATTTTACCTGGTTGAAGTTTGTAGTTTACATGAAATATTAGTGTGGTTTATATCGTTATAATCGTACATTTCAAGCAACCAAAAAAGTAGAATAAAGGGCTAGTTTGTACCCATTTACTTATCATAAGTTCATTGCATACACAATCTGAACAATAATGACCTTCCAGGCTAGAACTGCCTTGCTTGCGAACGTGGACGGCTCCGCGGAGTTACAAATAGGTAATACCAAGGTAATAACGTCAGTAACGGGCCCAATAGAACCTAAGGCTAGACAAGATTTGCCCAACCAGGCCAGCTTGGAGATCGTGATTCGTCCTGCTGTTGGCTTAGCTTCAACCAGAGAGAAACTCTTGGAAGACAAACTTCGCTCACTCTTGCAGAGCATTATAGTGAGGTACAAATACCCTCGTCAGTTGATCCAGATTGTAGTACAATTCTTGGAATCAGACACAAGCAGTGAAGGAGAAATTGATTACACCAGCAACGAGTTAAATGCTGCTATAAATTGTTGCTATTTTGCATTGGTAGACGCTGGAATTGCATTGTCAGCTTCATTCGCATCCTTATCTATTAGTTTACAAGACGGAAAGGCTACTTACAACCCATCATTGATAGATTTGAACAGGAGTGATTCTCACCATGTGATCTGCTTCAACATCGTGAAGGGAAAAGCTGACAAGATACTTTTGTTAGAGAGTCAAGGTGATATAGAAGAGGAGGAGTTGTTCGGCATGATATCAAACGCCGTTTCTGAGTGTGAGGTGATACACCAACAGCAGAGAAAGTTCATTAAAGAGAAGGTGGATAACGATTACGTGTGGAAGCAATAAATCCTCTAAGATTTCTAAGAACGATCTTGGAAAGGGAACACAACTACTTCTCTATCTTAGTCGTATCGTTATCATTCATAGATCATCTGTATTATTAATAAACAATTCTAGAACATTACAATTCAACCCGTAGGTCATAGGAGATAGTCTCTTTATCACCATTCCAGATAAATAAGATAGTATTTCAGTATGTAAGAATAATAAGAATAGTAGTTGGTAATAACCTTAACGGTAACAATAATAACAATAATAACAATAATAGTAATAGTAGTAGTAGTAGTAGTAGTAGTAGTAGTAGTAATAATAATAGCAATAACATCAACAATGCAAATAATGACAGCTTGTCACCTAAGAAATGCAAAATTAGTTCGTAGCGTCCAAGCCGTCTTTCCTTTCAATAGATATTCATTTTCAGTTGTCTCCTCCCAAGTCATAAATCATCACTTAATACAAAGTGGCCAATGGATCCAATCTGTTGGATCTGGTGTTAGCAGAGAAGTTCAACAAGTTGACTTCACCATTAGCAAACTTATTGTTTGGATTAGACTTGTGCTTGAAGGTGAACCCTATGAAGTTGTTTTGCCCTAAAACTTTCTTATTTCCGTTACCAGATGATTTCTCCAATAAAGACTCGTTTTGTTCTTGTCTGGCAAAGACATCCTTGTACTTCATCATCATCTCCTCGTCTTCGAAATCATCGAAGTAGCCAGCATCCTCTTCGTTGTCCAATTGAGGTGTGAATGGAGGAGTTCTTTCTCTCAATTTGTCCCAGTCTTGAACATCGCTGAAGTATGGCTGTTGCTGGATCTGCTTGAAGTTTCTGAGACGTTGGTTTGGAGAAGCAATCAACTTTGTTATTAAGTTCCATGTTCTGTCACTGAATACATAACGACCGTCCTTTGTTTGAGGTCTTCTCAATGCTGTCTTCCAGTGTTTCAAGTTGTAGTAGGTCTCGTCTTGTTTTGATCCCGAGAATGGTGGGTATCCACACAAAGCTTCAAATAACATACAACCCAATGACCAATAATCAATGGTGTAGTCGTAGCTCTTTCCTTCCAAGACCTCTAACGCCATGTAATCTGGAGAACCAACAATGGAGTTAGCCAAGTTATGGTGACCTTGACTCTGCTTGAATATCTTCTGTCTTTCGTACATAAGTCTAGAAGGCAATTCGTAGTTGTCCAAATCTTGCAAGTTGTTCAACTTGACTCTCATACTTTCAATTCTATCGTTGGAGACAGTTCCAGCAGCAAGTCCAAAATCTGTCAACTTGATATGACCTTTAGAGTCGATCAAGAAGTTTTCTGGCTTCAAATCTCTATGGGTGAAACCTAGCTCATGGAGAGAGCTCACAGATGCAAACATTTCACTCATATAGAACCTGGCATGTGGTGGAATCAAATAACCTGTGTTGTTCAAAAGAGTTCTGAAATCTCCTCCGGCAACGAATTCCATAGCTAAGAAAACCTTGTCTGGGTCTTGAAAGGCGTATAATAACTTGACCAACCACTCACTTCTAGTGTTAGTCAAAATATCTCTTTCGGTCAAAACGTGTCTTGTTTCATCCAACTTGACCAAGAGTTTCTTGTTCAACACTTTAAGTGCACAGATCTCTCTGGTATCCTTCTTTCTAGCCAAGAAGACTTGTCCATAACCACCTTGTCCAACTTGAGTGATCATCTCAAAGTCCTTGTGTTTAGGCTTCAATCTTCTCTTTCTCAAGAGAGCTCTCTCTCTACCAATATAGTTCTTCCACTCCAACTGCTGTCTTTGTGGGTTCCCGTTGAAATTGGAGTCATTGAGAAGCTTTTGCTCAACAAGTTTCGTTCTCTCTCTTCTACTAATCACATAGTCGAACATGTCACAGTAGTAGTCAAGGAAGTATAATTGGGCAACGGAAGCTAATCTCTTGGTCTTTGGAGAGTTGGCACGTTTGTGGAATTCCTCTGGAGAGAGTTTATTTCGAAGGCTTGGCGGCGGTTGTAAACTGGTGATATTTTGATGAATGTTAACGGCATGTTCATGGGCTGGTGAATATGGGAAACGGCTGTTATTGAGTTGCTGTTGATTTTGTGGAGATGTGTGAAGAATGGACTTTGTTGGCGAACTCAAGGGCGTGATATTCTCCTTGTTAAGTTGCATGTGGTTGTTCAACTTGAAGCTGGTGTCAACGTCCATCATGTTTGAAGTGATCGAAACATTCTCCATGGACTGTGATATGTCTCCAATATCCATCTCATTGATGTGGGAGTGTTTTGGAGACCTATTGAAAAAATTAGCCATCTTGGATGACATTGTGCTGGATTTTGATTCAATTTGTTTGGTTTTCTGTTACCTCAAAGTCAGACTTGTTGCAGTTTGTAAGCGGGAATAAACCAAACCCCAGTTCCAGAGTTCTCTTTATAAATGCTGAAAGCGTCGCTTCAACAGAAAGGAAATGTGTAATAAGGACGACAGCTGTCAACCGGAATCTTGAACACTTCTTGGATAGGAAATGTCACTGGATTTATGGCTTTTGTTCCACACAAGAAGCGAATCACGAGTCTTCCAGAAAGGGCCAAAATCTCTAGAATAACAACCAGCAAATCCTCAGTAGCGACAGTCTACAGGCGCAGAGCAGATCTACTTGTCATGTAATAGAACAGGCCAGTGTTTTGTTTCTATATAGAAAAGGTAATGGTAGTTTCATTTAATTGCACAAGTTTACAAAATCGCCCAAAGAGGAAAGTCAAGGAACCGGTTTATATACAGGAACACATATTAGTATAGTAGGACTGGTCAATGGATAGACTAGAACTAGTCCATTGAGTGTCTGGTGGTTGCCTGACGCTTCGAAGGGAACGTTGGGATAGGCATGTAATGATGAGATTGTGGTGGCCAAAAGGTGAATTCTGCAAGAGAAGGGAGTGGAATTCGGTGATGCTACTGATACGCAATATTTAAGAACTACAGAAATGAGTACCAGAACCAATGTTTAACCAAGCTTCGAGCGAGGACGATTCGCAGCAAAGCAAATGAGCAATTCACGGTGACACAGGTTCAGGTGTAAGCAGCAACTTAGCATCAATGGGGAAAAATGGTTACTATTGTATGTGTATTGGCAAGAGTTCGATGGTAGGATCAGATCGTTTGCTCCACAGCGTCCTGCGAACGATTTGGCCACTTTACAACCTCTATCGTTAAAATGAGGCGGTGAGTTGTAACTGCTCTGCCCTTCACCGTTTTGTTTGTGACAAGTGTGGTATCTTTGTTCGTTGAGCTAGAACGTTGTAGTGTGCGCAAATTCTGTCCTGGGCCACATTCCTTTCCTTTGCTGACCGTTGAATGAATGAAAGTAGAAGTATTTCTTTTTTGGGTACATTTCAAGTTCCTCACATTGCAGGAAGCAAAGACGTCGTCTTCTACGTGGATAAAGAGCTCACCTTGACTGAAACCTTCTACAAGAAAAACTTAGCTTTTATATACTTATGGGTCCCCAGCAAAAATATGCAAACTAATGCAGTGATTATTCTCTTCCAGAAGCGGCCAATAAACATGGAGCGGCTTCTTATCGTATTTTAAGGTTTTGCAACTACAGTATCGAAAAAATTTCGGCAAAGTCTATCCTAAAGTTGCATGTTTATCTGGTCTCAGCTTGAAGAAATGGCCAAGCAGTTGCTTGCAATGCTGATTTCTTATTACCCCGACCCCCATCCTCTCTCCGAGTCCTCTCTTTGAGTATGCTAACCAATGTTGTGTCATATTTATTAAGCCTTGGCTGGTTCTCCACTTCCTCGAATTTTGTGTTCTGGGAGGGGTGATCAAGTAATTTACGGGCTACATATTCTGCATCGATTGGATCACATTACCCCAAGATTGGAGTCAACGCAGTGAGCTCGGAATCCCTTAAAGATCTCGCATAGTACGAGCCAACAAAGAGGAAGGATCTAAGGAAGTTGGCTATTTTCTTTTACTGACCAGAAAATAAAGATTCTCTAACCAAACCCCACAAAATTGTTATCTATGTATATCCGAAGAATGGTGGAAATTGAAAAACATCACGGAAATGGTCTGATTGCGAACTACCGGTAGTCTAGAGCGGGTCAGACCACCCAGTTAGCCCAATTACCAGTGTGGAAAACTCAAGAGCGATGGCCAATGTCCAAGGATTCCACTCTCTGGTATCAGAACCTTAAATCCAGTAGATAACCACGAGTTTCACGGGTTTCTCGAGTTACCTCTATATTCCCAGGTTCTCCTGTAGTCACGTTTAGCAGCTAACAATACCTTACACCGCTTGTTAACGGAGTTGATGTTATCCGTCTTTTGTGGGGATCGGTCTGAGACGGAAAAAAAATTGGCCACAGATGCAGACATTTTTTGTGTGTCGGACAAGCGAAGTCAATGGGGTGCTCCTACCCCACAAGACTTATACGAATAGCTAGAGACATACAATGTGACAATCTGTGGTGGTTCCAAACCACAGAACTCCACAAAATAAGGTTGTATGATAACGGTGTTCAACTGATTGGAGATTCAGGCGAGTTCACACGCTGATGCAAAATGGGAATGCTTCCTTCTAGCCTAGAGCGACTCGGGAGTTGGTGTTTTTAACCCTTTCTTGACCGTCTTTTCTTATGCACCGTCCACGGTGCAAAAGTCTACTGAGGGAATAATTCAAGCTACGAATCATTGCCACCGCTCCCTATAGGGAGCTACCGACCGTCTGGCCCGTATTTGCCACTTTATCTAGCTTTTGTTGCACGATTATGAGTTATTTTAAGTGGCTTGAGTGTGGGATGATTTTCTCGTTCTCGGGCTCGGAGTTTTTTCATACCAAATAAGCTGTGTCGGAATTCAGGGCGGTCCTACATACGGAAAAGTTTATTCTATTCCACCCGGAGTTTTGGCATATAATTAGTGTGGAACCGGTCTTTTAAGGTGTACGACACTGTTTCATATACGGCCACAACAGAAGATAGCCGCCATGAATGGTGTTCACCTGATGTAGTGGATGCGAGTGTGGTGTCTCTTGAAACATGTGGACCATTTGAAGATAGAGTGGGACGTATAATTGCGCCTGGTCCGTCGGCATTTTTCATCCTTTACCAAGAAGAAGCACCATGTGTTACCCCACGAAACTCCATTATAATATTAATAATGACGAAAGCTTGGCTGTGTGAATTATGCACATCGTTAGCAAAACAAGATAATTACTGGCCTACACGGTCAGCATGGGCATTCACAACCAACACTCCCAGAATCACTCAGCTCACGTGACCACCTAAACTCCCTCAACCTCACACCATACCGTTGGGAAATAAAAAAATGTCTGACACGAGTGGTGACCGACCCCGCTGACCAGCTACGATGACCTACAAAAGTGCAAGAGAAAAAATATCCACCACCAAAAAATCTAAATTTCATCGCGTCCGGTCCATAGTAACTCACTGTCGGACTTTAATGACGGCGGAGAGTGGCCATTATTTCCTTCCTATACTCAATATCCACCCATTTGCACAGTCTTGACCTCGAGCCCCACCACAGTACCCAGTATTTTGTAGCGTTTGCCCTCCTTCCCGTGCCCTCCTTGCACTAGTTTAAGACAATTTCTCGCAAAAGAAACACAAAAGACAAAATAGTCAGCTCAACAAAAATTGTCTTCTCTCTATTTACAGATTGGCTTAGGCGCATGAAGACATTGCACAAAGTTAAATTCCATCTGTGGATTTAACCTAGCGTTGGCTGGAAACCTATGCCAATTTGGCTTCCTGTTAGGTCAGGTAGAATCCGGAGTACGCAGACACTCAGTCAATTTTCTTATTATAAATATTTGGCTATTCGTCTCGGTTTTTATTGCGAAATATTTCAGACTCTTCCTTTAATACTCTTTGTATCGACACTTGACATCCCTGTACTGTCTCATTCTAAGCTAGTTCTAGATTCGTCACACAGTATAACCTAATACCATGTCCGCCGACTTAGAAAACCAAATTCCTCAGGAGCACAAGCTCGTCGTCGAAGACGAAAACAACCCAGTTCAGTTGACTGATGACTCCGGCCACCACAACATCACCAAGATCGTCTCGGAGGGTGACTACGTCACCTTCGGTAACGAGCGTTACTTGAGGTCCGAGTTGGTCCAGGCCTTCGGTGGTAGTTTTAACCCAGGTTTATCTCCACCACCAAAGCACGACTTCGCTAACCCAGCTCCATTAGGTCTTTCCGCCTTCGCCATGACCACTTTCGTCTTGTCCTTGATTAACTGTGAAGCTAGAGGTGTCACCATTCCAAACATCGTTGTAGGATTAGCCTTCTTTTACGGAGGTGCTGCTCAATTAATTGCTGGTATGTTCGAGATTGCCGTCGGTAACACCTTTGGTGGTGTCGCTTTATCATCTTTCGGTGGTTTCTGGGGTTCTTGGGCTGCCATTCAAGTCGACTCCTTCGGTATTGTTGCTGCTTACGGAGATGACACTACTCAATTAAGTTATGCCGTTGGTATTTTCTTAATTGGATGGTTCATTTTCACCTTCTTCATGATGTTGATGACGCTTAAATCTACTGTTGCTTTCTTCTCGATCTTCTTCTTGCTTTCCATTACGTTCTTGCTTTTGGCAATCGCTGAATTCAAGACTGACGGTGTTGCCGTGAAAAAGGCTGCAGGTGTTTTCGGTCTTTTAACTGCTTTCTCTGCTTGGTACAACGCTTATGCTGGTCTTTCTAACAAGCAAAACAGTTACATTACTGTCAAAGCCATTCAATTGCCAGACTTGCAAGCTCCAAAGCACAAGGCTTCGTAAGCTAACCAGTATGTCTAATACGACTACAAAACCCTACAACTACACACAAATACGCGAACTCTATTGATCTAGAGTCAGTGTCTATTTATTTGTAACGTTCCCAATTTTTTTTATATGATGTCCCCCCCTCCCCCCTAATGTTTTTTTTAAAATCCCCCCCCTATATTTATTTAATATTAAAATAGTAATGATAATTGTTCACTGTAGAAATTGAAAAGCTCGAAGGTGGTAAGAGGTAATGTGATTTTCGGTTTGTAGTTCTCGTTGTTGTTTAAAGTTGACTGCAAAAAATCCGTCTCAAAATGAAGTATCAAAACCGCAAATCCATGGCCATCAAGCTGCTTGAAAATATTTGAATAAATGCCTCAATAGTCACATCAGAAGTGAAGTGAGTGACAGAGAGGCGAAAGCGAGTGTAAGATTAGCTATACAGCACTACAATAAACCAAATATTACTTAATTAACGCAAATAATAACAAGATAAAATATCATCTCAGCAAAAATTTCTAGTACTCCCGAACCGGACTTGGAGATTGGAGTTTATGGCAATAGAGAAATAGAGATGTGGAAACAAATTTACTGTGGAGGTATTGTAACAGCATAACAATGAAGAATAAGACCACTTCTTGCCTCGGCTTAACCGAAACAGAACTTAAACTTCGAATATCTCTGATGTGTGTTGCTCAGCACCAATGTGGGATATACAGACAAGACTATGTACTGGAGCATTCCTGATGCCTTCAACGAGGTACCCACACACAGCTTATTCAGAGAACCAAAAACCACGAAAATTTCAATACCTTAATCCTGTTTTAGATTAAGGTTAGCCAATGCCTCGAGAACTTCTATTATTGCTTGAAAGTTACTTCTATATCCTTCTTCGGACTACAGTGTAGCCTTGTTACATCAACAGCGCCGAAATCGAATTACTGCGAAACTTAGCGCACCAAATTGCTGCATTGCAGATGAGACCTTCGATCGTTTTCACCGAACCGGGAACCCATGAAGCTGTATTATGGTGACATAATTACATCAGAAACAGAATTATATATTCGCTTGGCTGATCAGCTTCTCTCTCTTTCCAGGACGATGAACATCTTTTAATGGCATTGCCCATACTGCTCTACTAAGTGATATCGGCGCTCCCAATCAAATCCATAACTCCAATAATCCCACATTCTACCGACTACAACTACATTACGGGAAACCAATCCATTCGTTAACCTATATTTACCTATAATTTTAATCATGACTTCATAACATTTCTACTTTACGTAAATATCGGGCGCACTTTAAGGTCGATATCGTCGTCACTCTGATCCAAGTTGACAATTGTCTTGATAAAGTTGTTCAAATCCTTGGACAAGTTCATAAACGATAATCCCAAGTCGTCCGAGCAAAGCAAGAGCATGTCTGGCTTTAAGTTCTTTAAGATCTGGACATAGCCCTGGATGTTCAGGCACTTCAACAATTTAAAGTTGGGGATTATTCCTACATGCGAGTACTTCAAGTTGCTGGTCAAATCGTCTTCCAGCAAGTTGGGTGGTAATATGAAGATAATGTTCTCGCCATTGATAAGTATCTCGTTCAATGGCAATTTCAGATTGAGTATTGAGTGTGATAACGTCAATGCTATGGACTTGTTAAGATATTTCTTGGATATGCGCAACTTGTGGTCGGGCCCATCGTCGATCGTCGCTACCTCGTCTCTTTCACTGACATATCTCTCGTAGATCTTGTAGGAGATGGTGACAACCGAAGTTGCAATCACTGCCGCAAGCCAAAACTTGCCGGCTCTGGTAGACATTTTCACTTTTGGGGGCGCCATTTTTCTTTGGAGCGCTGCTGTTGCGTGTATCTAGCTATATATAAGATTCGACTGATTTGAACCAACTCACTTGTCAGACGATACACTATTCGTAAAGCAACGAATGGGTTGATATTAAAATCACCTAACATTCTTCATTATATAACACTAACTGAAAAAATGTTGTCTTTGCCAAAGCAACCGAGGATGTGAAGTCACGTGCATCAGGTCAGGAAACTCCACCTTCGGAACTTTGCTACCGGGCAGAAGTCCCGAATATCAGACCCAACAAAATTCTGAAGGCACTCAGGGAGCATGAACCCCACACATATTACTAGATATGGGAGAAGGAGTGGACTTTAGATAAGAAGAGAGGGTGTGAGGTAGACGAGCAGGAGTTTGGCTGTGAAAAGTAATTACGGTAAGAGCACAGTGGAAAAGGGTATCATCACTTTGGTGAACCTAATTAGCTCAGGTCCTGGAGTAATGTGAAAAACGGCCCACCGGCACAGGCTCGGCAATATTGGACGATTACTAGATGGGACGAGACTGGAGAACCGGGTGGCCAGGACAAAAACGGGTCCCGGAGGTGCTAGAAGTAGCCCTTCAAGGTGGTGTGGTAGTTAGAGTACAAGACAATGTGAGGGATTGCTCTGAAGAGTGAACGGAAAGAATCCTACGAGAAAGGGTCTTCTGGTTTACTTGAAGTATGTAGTATGGTGGATTATGAGAGAGTTAGATTTTTGAGTATGCAAAGACAAAGATAGAGTAAATTTCCAGTTACTGCAGGAAATTCAATAGCCCAGGGATAGCAGGGCTATCGTAGAAGTCTCCATCAAGGTTGCACATGTTCAATTGTAACACCTACAAACGACAACTTCTACTAATTATAAGCACGATAAATGGAAGTCTCGGCGCTACCAATATTCGGCTTCACTGTGATAACTCTCCCCACATCAACCACCATGTAAACAGTCATTCTTACGATAGCGGGAGATGTCATAGATGTCATAAGAGTACATAAGTCAGGTACTTTGCCGATTCCGCTTAGGTAATATCAATAAATGAATAACATTAATCTCTCTGTAGTGCCAATTCCACTTAGGTAGTATCAATAAATGAGCAATATTAATCTCTGTCAATTCCAGAGCCCATACCGCCTGAATTCGACTCTGAACATGCAAGATCCTATAATGGGGCACAGCAGCATATTCATCAACGGGTAGGAGCTCGCGTCCGCTAACTGGGTCGTTTCAATGCCAGATCCAGGTATCTGCCCATTTATACGAGAAAGCTTCAATTGCGTCCAGGCCAACCGCAAGGCACTTGCCAAACAACCTGAACGAAGAGGGGAAAACCAGATTCCGTTTGCATTTTTGCGAACGTATCCATCTGGCATTTTCATACTACTATGCAATTCCACCTCAAACCTAGGGCATTATGGCCCTATTCGTAGTTACCATGGGTCTCAGCTTACTGGCGCATACAATGTGAAGTCAAGTGCGCAAGTAGATTACCTCTTTTCGACTGCAAAATTTGCACCAGAGCGCATTCTCCGCCCCAAATGCCCAGTAGTCTTTACCAGACCCCAATGACTGATCCATGGCAGGCATTCATCGCCTAAAGCAGCGGGCCCCGATGTTAGCCCAGAATGTGTAATCCGCTGCAATGGCGAGCAGACCTCCCATATCCCCTCCAAAACCCAGATTCAGCAACTGGGTCCTTGCTCCAACCGATTACCGTTATCTGTATTAGTAACCACTATCACTCGCATCTCGCTGCGATAGCACAATAACTCCACGATAAGTCAGGCACACTACGACCCCCATAATAAACTCATTCCCAACTGAGCCGGTAATTAACAATAATAATGCCAACGCCCATCGCAAATAATAATGCCCTATCTTCCCAATCATCCAGACCCCAATCCCACTACTTACTCATAATATTACCACACACACTATTACACACAATACCCTCCATGCCTTACCCATTGCCCTATTAATCCAATCCCGCTTTATCGCCTGCACACTGTTGTCCAGTGGATCCGAGTGTACCTTCCCAATCGGGCAAGGACTAGCGCTTGCCGTATCGGGAAGCTCAAACAGATTCGCTATCGCGATTTTTCAGTTTGGCCATGATGGGACCATGCTGCTTGTACACGGACCAGAACATATAAAAGCAGGGATATCCGGCCGGTAAGTGAAGAGCAAGTCAGATTCAAAACATCCAAAACAGTACCCCCGAGCATCTTCTCTCAAGTATCGTCTACACCCAGAAAATGGCCCCTACTCTCCATCCATTTGACTCAGCCAAGGACTACGAGATCAGATTGACTTCCAAGTTGATCAAGGACTCTCACAGCGCCGATGCTAACTGTCACTTTGTCCAGATCGACAGAGTCGATCCTCCAAAGAAGGACATGATCAAGTACTTGGAAGCCGAGAAACACGGTCTTCCTTTGCCTGTGATCCCAAGAGTGTTCTACGCCTACTACTACACCAACACCTTGGACTTCAACAAGGCCCTCGTTAACGTCTCCATCGGCCACGTTATCACCAAGACCCAGTTGCCAAAGGGCGTCTGCGGTCCTCTTCTCCCAGATGACATGATGGAGTGGGAAGACCACTGTAACAACCATCCTATCGTCAAGGCCGAAATCGAGAAGTTGAAGTTACCTCCAGGATACACCGTCAGAAACGATCCATGGATCTATGCTACTGACGATCCAAATGAGAAGCGTCCTTTGGTTCAGTTCTTCATGTATGTCCTTGCTGGTAACGGACACTCCGAGTCGAACCACTACTCTTTGCCATTGAAGTTCTCTCCAGTGTTCGAATGTTTCACCAAGAAGTTCATCAGAATTGACTACTTGCCAGGTGGATTCGACGACACTGTCACCCCAACTTTGCCATGGCAGGAGGTTCCAGCAGTGGAATACCACCCAGACTTGAACGGTGAAAGCGTGTTCAGAGATGTCAAGCCTTTGTACATCACTCAGCCAGAAGGTCCATCTTTCTCGGTTGAGGGTTCCAAGATCAAATGGCAAGGATGGGAATTCAGAGTTGCCTCTTCTGCCAGAGAAGGTTTCGCTATTTACGATGCCTACTTCAAGGGTAGACAAGTCTTCTACCGTATCGCTTTGTCCGAGATGACTGTTCCTTACGGTGACCCAAGAGCTCCATACCACAGAAAACAAGCTTTCGACTTGGGTGACTGTGGTTTCGGTACCAACGGTAACCACTTGAACTTGGGCTGTGACTGTTTGGGTGTCATTAAGTACATGGATGGTATGGGTATCCATGCCAACGGTGAGCCATTCGTCATTCCAAACACCATCTGTTTGCACGAGCAAGACTCTGGTATCTTATACAAGCACGTTAACTACAGAACCAACAACGCTGTTGTCGCCAGAAAGAGAGAGTTTGTCGTTCAAACCATTGCTACTGTCGCCAACTACGAGTACGTCGTCAACGTCAAGTTTGTCACTGATGGTTCTATTGATATCGAGGCCAGAGCCACCGGTATCTTGTCTACAATGCCAATTGACGAGAACGTCAAGGTTCCATGGGGTACCATTGTCGGACCAAATGTCATGGCCGCTTACCACCAGCACATCTTGTCTTTCAGAATTGACCCAGCTGTCGATGGCCACAAGAACTCTGTTGTCTATGACGACACTCTTAAGTTGCCAAGAGACAAGGCAAACCCATACGGTATTGGTTTTGTTACTGACAGAAAGTTCGTCGAAAAGGCTGGCCACGTCGAACAATCGCCATTCACTCACAGAATCTGTAAGATCATCAACGAAAACATCATCAACCCAATCTCAAAAACCCCAGTTGGTTACAAGATCGACATGCCAGCCAGACAAATGATCTTGGCCGATGCTGACTCGTTCAACGTCAAGAGAGCTAAGTTCGCTACCGAGCAAGTCTGGGTCACCAAGTATAGAGACCACGAGTTGTTCGCTGCTGGTGAGTTCACTAACCAATCTCAAAAGGACACTGGTCTTGGTGAGTGGGCTAACGGTGTTGACCCGGTCAGAAACGAGGACATTGTTGTCTGGGCTACTTTGGGTTTCACCCATATTCCAAGAGTTGAGGACTTCCCAGTCATGCCGGTTGAGATCCACAATATCAGATTGGTTCCATTCAACTTCTTCAACAAGAACCCAGCTTTGGACCTTCCGCAAGCCAACCAAACCTTCAACAAGTCCACCTTATTCAACGGAGAGCAGCCAGAGGGTGCCTGTTGCAAGACTAAGATATAATCCTCTTAGAAATAGAGTAATTGTTAATATTGGGGTTGTTTTATATCGGTATGCATATATAATATTTAATAAATTGATAGTGTATGAAGTGATCATTGTAGAGAAGAAGAGAAACCAGATGAACCTTTTTCAGGAAGCCGATAGCAATATAGGAATAATGCATCCTTCTGCTGTTATTATGGGTCCAAATTGTGTGGCCGCAAAAAATCTTTTTACTACAGTAGCAAAATAGTATCACAAGAAGTTAAATTACATTAATGAACTGAAATGACTTAAATATAGCTTTTAGATGAGAATAGAGCTCTAAGCATCCTCGATGCAATCTAAACAGAAGTTCATTTCCTCCTCATCTAACGACTTAATATACAAACACTTGGACAAGATCTCAGAGTTGACTTCGGTCTTGTAGTTGGACGACCACTCAATACATTGAGATAAGGATTTCACAATATGAACCGAAGTCCTAAATTTGGAGAAGTTGATAACCTTTTCACTCTCGTTTCTGCTGTTTATCGATGATGCAGTATCATCGTCAGGGAAGCTTGGAGCAGAAAAGGTGATTGGAGTTGAAAGTGTGATTCTGGTATCCCTTGTAGTATCCCTTTTCTTGATGAAAGTTGGCCTTTCAGCATTGAAGACCAAGTCAGAAAGGTATAAACCAACGAAAGGAATACATCCTCTTGAAGGTTTCATTTGGTTGATACATAATCTAATATTCAAGAAGTTCTTCAAGGGAGAAGCTAATTCTTCTAAGTTTTTAAGCATCAAAATATCTCCGGGAGATAAATTCTTCCATGTTTCCCGTAAGGACTGTACTTTCTCTGACGTAAGACCTAGAATAATCTGCATCAAGGTAGAGTAGTTCTGCAAAACATAGCAGTTTTGCGCAATGTGGATGAATCTTGAGATGATGTTGATTCTTTCTGTTTGTCCCTTGGTTAAGATAATCTCAGAAATAACCCAATTAACCATTAAATTGAATCTAGCAATGACCAAGTTCACACCCTTGTTCTTGTTGTAGTAATTATCATTTACAATGATCTCCAACCAACTATTCACAGGTGTCAACTCTTTATTCCACTTCAACTCGATTAAGTCCTTCCAATCAACTTCCTGTAACATATCTTTTTCAATGACGGTGAAATGAGTAGCCAAAGATGTCGAGTCAATGCTCAACACAAATGAAATGTGCGATCCATTGTTCATTACATGTTCAACAGATAATAAATTTGAGGATAAAGCGTACTTCTCTAAAATAGTCTTTGGAGATTGCAAGTCTGGAGTTGCAGAGCGACTATTGAAGTTCGATTGGTTGAGATAGAATACGCTGTCATTATTTGGCGTTGATGTGGTTGGGTTCTGCTTCGTAGAAAGTATATCCTTCTTGTTCTTAATCGGGGTCAATGGCGCTTCCTGAGTAATGTCGAAATCAGTGAATTCTATGGCATCTTCAGTTTGAGCATTGTTAATTTGGTTAAGGATATCTTCTGTGTCATCCAATTTCAAATCAAAGATGCCATCATCTTCCTCTTCAGCGACCTGTTTCGATTGTTGGTTCAAATTTTCTTTGTCAGAATCTGAAGGCGTAAGAGTAGTCATGGTTTCTTTACTACCACTCTTTGCAGCCGCAGTAGCAGCAGCAAGCTTCATCTGTGACTTCTTGCCCTCCAACTTATTCAATGCACGTTCAACGGGATTTTCAGATTGGAAAGATTCGTCTGGGATTGCAGCGAGCTCCTTAAGAACGTAGTTGCTAATACCTGGAATGGCCACAGAGCGAGCCGAAGAAGTAGTACTAGACCGCCCATTTTCGTTTGTATTAGTTGCCGTTGTTTTGCCAGAATTTTTCTTGCTCTTCGAGACTACCGAGAATATTGAGCTGTTGTGTAAGTCATCTGACAGTCTTGACTCAGTCTGCAAGATGGAGTTGCTCTGCTTCTCAAGAATAGAGACTGCTTCAGAACCACTGCTGAATGGTAGCTCAGTTAGAGCACAAAGATTGCTGAAGCGTATACTTTTACGCACTGAAGAAGATCTTGACACGTAGGAGCCCATCGAGACAGACGTAGTCTGAATCCTGACAGGATTGTCTAGAGACTTTGCTTCGTCGGTAGCGCTTTGCTCGTTAGGAACACCTGCTAGAACTCGTAAGTCGTGATATCCGTTCTTCTTTCTCAAACCAAATTCGTCTTCGTCTTGTTCATTCTTCGCGGAACCTCTTGATCCATTCGAAATAGAAAATGCAGAGTCATAACTGAGATAGGACTTGACAGAGTCTCTTTTGAGCACTGAGCCGTTAGAGCCTCTAGACATATTAGACATTCTTCTTACTACTGGTATAGCATTGTTCTTATCACCAAATGATATGCGCTTAAGTTTACCCTTCTTGGGTTGATTAATCTGTTGAGGGCTCAAAGCTATGCCTAAGTCTGCCACATCGACATCATATTGAGTTAAATTGCTAGGAGTGGAAATAGAAGTGTCAAAGGTATTGTTGGACTGATTGATAGAATTGGAGTATTGTGCAATTGGCGGCACTGGGTCACTAGGTGCGTCGAAGTATTCAGAACCTGACTTGCCCATCTTTGGTGTTTGGCATGGTTCGGAAGCAAAATCATCGTCAACATTTTCGTCTTCTTCTTGAGCTGCAGAATTCTCGAGATCCAAATTGCCCTCATCATTCCAATTAATGCTAGCTGGATGCTGGAACGACGACTCTTGTGAGGGAGCATTCCCAAGCAAATTGTCCGTTGAGATATTCTTCTCATTTTTAGATTTCGGAGTGTTGCTATTGTCATCTATGTTGATCAAGTTATCTATCTTTACAATGTTCAATTCTGACAAATCATTGATGTCCATGTCGCTATCATCGTCATCCAGTATTCCGTCGATCTCTCCCACCATCGCAGCTCTCGTTTCAATTGCTTTGGAAATTCGTGGCTTCTTGGCTGGAGATCCCATAACGTCGATAGAATTAGTATCACCATCAATACCTTTATCCTCTTCAGCAGTTACATCAACAAATTCATCATTGCTATCTTCTTGTGCTACTAGATCTGGACTAATTTCTTGCAGTGAGTCTCCTTCGGCAATTGTGGCCGGTCCAGATTCATTTCTGACGTAATATCTGATCAAGTACTCTAATTCATCAATAATACGGGCACTCAAAATATCCACTCTATTACCAATTATTGAAGCACTCTCCTCCTCTGACATGACGCTTACAGCATTGTTAATCAACTTGTTTAACTCTTCAGTGTGATCTGATCCAGCAATATTAGCCATGGACGGAGAAGCAGACATAGAAAGAGAACTTCTGGTAGCAAATGTTTTCGAATGATTCATTGACTTCTTCCAGCCGTCAACAAGTCTTTTGATTGAGTTCTTTCTGACCACTTCTGTAGACTCAGGACCATCTACAATAAATCTTTTGCTAGGAGGACGAGCGAAAGGAGAAGAGGTTTGCTTTTTGGTAGGCGACCCTGTTATTGAACTTTTGATAAGGGGCAGCTTCTGTTTACCAGATTTGAGGACATAGTCCATCTTTTTCACCGGTGTAGGTGGAACAATAGTTGTTACTTTCGATGTGGGCAACTTTATGTTACCACTGGTAGAAAACCCTATATTTTCAAATCGGCCAGAATCTGGATTGTTGGAGGTGATATTTGGCTGGTAAACAGTATTGTCAGTATCATTATCGCTCTCATATGTAGTTCTGTTGGTCGCATAATTTGAAGTAGTATTTGTGCTGCTTTTCATTATAATCGATGAGCCGACTTCATTATCATTTTCATTGTTGTTGCTGGTTTCTGAGTCTTCGTTTTCTTCATTTGAATTCCTACTGTGTGTATTACTAAATTTCCTCACCTTCTTCTCCTTAGTAGTCTTCTTCAACGCCAATGAAGAATCTTTAAGGTTCATGTGATTGTGTCTAGAAGTCTGCACCAATGGCTTTTTCTCCTTTTGCTCTTTGTGACTTCCTAGGGCGATGTCTGGGGAGCTGATCGAAGATTTAAGCAATTGGTTGCTGAGTGAATTGGATACTGATGACTTCATTCTTCTCAGCTGTTGGTGTTGATGTAACTCTCTGATTTTAGTGTTTATAGAGCCTCTTGAAGACTGATGTGATAATAACAAGTTATTGATTGAGAATTGGGGATTCTCATCATCGCTGTTCAAGCTATCAAATATGAGAATCTTGTGATGCGCCTTCTGGTCGTACAAAGAAAGCATCGCAGAACGTCTGTAAGATGGATTGGTATGTATAGACATCTCGGTGTTGGACTTTGAAAGTTTCTTTGTGTCTGGAACATCGCTTGGTAAAGGATATCCCATTATGCTGTTGTTGGCACTAAGAGTCTCTATGTCCACGCTTAACAGCCAAAATTCATTCACGATATTCAACCAATGGATCTTCAAATCTCCCAAGATCTTCTTTTCAAACATCATAGCGTCTTCTCCGACATCCTTACTCACCAAATTGGACTCTATGGTTATCTTGTTCATTGTGGTTGCAAAAAGGTCACATAATGCTGGGTTTGAATCGAAGTCATCGATGAAATAGTTAATGATCCAATGTCTTAGCACCACGAATGTACGGAGCAACACTAACTTACCAACAGTTGAGTTGGTCTCATCGTCTGCATTGATATACTGTAAAGACCAGATTAAACGAGTCAAGAGCAATTTCATTACTTGTTCTCCATTAACAAAGATACGGTATGTGAGGAAAAAATCGCAAATTAGGTTATAGTCTATAACTTCTGGTGAAGTCAACTGCACTATAAGTGCTTTCAATGTGGCCAGATTGATGAGTTCTGGGTTGTTGGAGTCGAACTTCACCAATTCTTCATTATCATTTCCGAATGGGTGAAGTGATGGGAAGAGTCTTTCGTCGTCAAATATCGACTCGTCGTGTTTGTTATACATAAACTCGGGATGAATGTTTCTTTTGTGGAGCGAAGATGGTTGTTGGTTATACATGAGCGACGTATTATTATAGTTACTGAGATTGGTTCTTGCTTCCAAGTTGCTGTCAATGTCCACCAGGTATCTATTGAGGAAGGCATCGTCGAGGAAAGCTCCATCGATGAGGTTGGCATCGATGCCGTCGATGATGGTGTCATCGACACCGATAGTTGGTGGAGGGAATTCCTCAGGTTGAGCGGTGGTGATCATCGTTTCGGCCGGCAGAGGAGGCTCCTGAACCCCTAGAGCATCGCTGTTTGTGTAGAGTATGTAAGCGTCCATATTTGTGTGTAGGTTGGATGGATTTATAATTATTAGTAGTATTAGTTGTGGTGTTTTCGAGATTTTTCGAGGCTAACGGAGTAGCTGTGGTTGTTATGATGGTTTCACAGATTAAACGAGTGTGTGGCTACTGGTTTGGTAGCAATGGGAAGTAGTCTTGTTGTATTGCAAGGGACGAGAGTGATTGTCCGAGCTGTGGAAATAGGACTTTCTTGTCAACCGGTGGGGTGATGACTAGCGCTTGTCAGCCAGTTGTTGATGGGGAGTTCTAGGTTCTTTGGATATCCAACTCAAGGGAAAAAGAACAAAAGAAAACAACAGCGGAACGACCCTGGTAATAATATCACAGGAATATAATACTGGCGGCAACAATAGTATTAATAACAACAATAATATATCAATTCGAAGAAGAACGAGAAATAACAATTACAGAATAAATAAGAATCAGAAATAAAAATTAATATTGTTACTATCAACGTTCTCACTATTCACAGTAATAATATAAACAACAATAATAAGAAGGAGAGTAACAATAATAATACTATGAAGAACAAGATTCAATCACTGCGACTACAATTCGTACTACCACCAACAATCCACTACTGCAAGAATCTCACACCCCGAATCACAATCCAAAAAAAATTGAATTCCGGACAGCGCCATGAAAAACACCAAATCAACGAAGCCTTTTTTTGGCACTCGCTGCCGAGTCCTCCCCGGTATTCTCAGCGTAAAGATGCTTCCTGCGCTAGCATTGCCGCCTGTTTGGAAGCCATCCGCCAGCAAGTGTTGTCTAAGAGAGTAAGAGATCCTGCAAATTGGTGGGCGGGATATTTTCTGGGATCGAGTGTTTGTTTTGATTTGTTTGTTGACAAAACGCGGTCTGGGGTCGGGGCCCGGAAATGAAGGGTAGCTTGGAATCACGTGATCCTGGTTGCGAAACTGTAGTGATTTTGACCGGCGCTGCGGTTTCGTTGTATGGAGACAATGGGCAACAATCGTAGCAGAGGGAGGCAATGGAGAAGAAGCACTTTCTGGTGTTGGAGCGGTTTTGGATGTGGGGTGGTGCCAGTGAAAGGTAACTTAGCCAATGGCATTATCCCCACACGAGCTGTTGGTGAGAAGAGGTGCGCGCTGCGAACTAACGACTAACGACTAACATGCTCTTCTCTCTAACAGTACCACTTCCGACCAGTTGCTGGCTCTTCCCCTGTTTCCCTGTGATTTCCCACCAATGTCTTAAAGATCCTTCACGAGACGCCTTTGCACAGACGCCAATCACCAGCTTAATTTCCGCGTTACCAATTGAAGTAGACTTTTTCAATCTTGAGGATGTGTTGTACATGCTCTTTTCAGCCCGAGAAAGTCTGTCGCGAAAGATCCACCGGAGTGGCCTGGTGGCGCGTCAACTAGTGGCAGAGCGGTAGTAGAGAGGACAAGAGCTGATAGACCCAGCAAAGAGGGTTTGCGATCACGACCGGAATTGGAAATGTACGAAGCGGGCTCCATTATTATATATGTTTCTCTCTGTATCTTTCTGTGTGCTACTGTGAAATACGGCTCGACTATTCGTATTTTATATACCTGCAACCTCGCGGCTAAACTGGTGGTAGTCCCGAGTGCGGCAGCCATTGTCTGTTGCACTATGGTGTATTATTCGACGTCTGACAGTTTGACGTCGGCGATTTATGCTCAGTGTCTACATAGACGACAGCAAGTTCGTCTAGCCGTTGACAATAATCGATAGCGATGAAAAATACGGCAAAATTACGTCTACACAGATCACACTGGCAACGTGATACGGTCTAACTGGAAAATTCTTACGTCTATTCGAGGTCGCCATAATTCTAGCCGCAACTCAATTCTATACTCTAATTCTTAAAGCAGGTCTCCCCTGCAGAGCAAGAATAGCCGATACCTGAAAATCTAAATTACAATTCTATCCCTGCAAGTTCTGCTGGATGGCATTCTTTAACGCGCTAAACGGCGACTGTCTGAATTCAGGGTTTTTTAACACATTGGTGAAGTTCTTGTTTTCGTCCTTCAAGATCTTTTTAAGACCCGAGGCTTTTGCAGCATTGGGCTGGTTCAAGTTTATCTTAGAAGACTTCACATAGCCGGTATTACTCTCGTTTCTCTGTATCTTGTTTAATGTAGTAGTAGCGGTCTTTGGACTGTCTGATGGCTCATCGGTGCTAGGCAAATTCATCAATAACTCATCCATCTTAGGCTTGAGTTGTTCCTTTTCCCTTCTCTTACGTCTTCTAGATGCTGATTTACTTATGCTACTTGTTGTGTTGAATGTGACCTTGCTCATCAATTTTTCACTGAAGCCGGCCGATTTTTGCTGCTGTTTCTCCTTCTTGGTGATTTTCGACAACTTCAACATGGGGTTTTCATGATACTCTTCATTATTGGCTATGCTGCTTTCCTGCTTGAAGGCCGAAATCTTGTTAGCCAAATTCGACTTCTTTGCCGTCTTATCTCGTATAGAAGTTCTCTTTTTAATTCCTGCCTAGTAAAAAGTTAGTTTCAATCCTTAACACCATCTCTGCATCGTTTAACCATATCTTAACATACCATTTTGTCGTGTTGCGCTAATAGTGGGGTTCATGGATCATCTCTACTCTTTCTTCATATAGACTTCTTGAAAAAAAATGAGATGAGTGTTGGTGCACGTGACTTGATTTGATAGATAACTGCAGTAGCTTTTTGCATCAATTGATAGGCATTATGGGTAAATGTAAGAATGTACATTATAACCGAAAAGGATGATAGACAGTATATATGATATTATACAAGATATGTGGTGAGCTAGTAAGCAGTGGAAAATTAAAAAAAAAAATATGAATTTGAAACTAACTTTTACATATACTTGGAAATTAGTATTAAAACTAGTGAAAGTGAGAAGCAATATATGATTTTACACCATTGGGTATTCAATGTGTAGATGTAATTTTCAAAACTACGGTTACTTCCACTCATGGCTGAGTAGAAAGTAGAATTGAAGTATATTTGTTGGAAAGAATGGGTCGCGTTAGAGGGCTTGGAAGCATATTGAGCTGAGCCAACCTCCTGAAGTCCCATTCTATGGAATCTTCGGTCTTATAGCACCAGAAGATCCAACCATTGCTGTTTTCTTCAAATGTATAGAATTCAGCTTTCAAGAATTGCTTTGTTTCTTCTCTTTTCTGGTTAGACCAACTATGAAAATTGGTGTGGTTTGCACAGCTGCCAATGACCCAATCTGATAAGTAGGTTCCATCGTACCTTGCCCCCCTACCCACTCCATTTATGTACCTTGTACAGTCAGTAAGAGCGGCGGAGAATTCTCCTACAATACTGGGATGCGTTTCCTTTGATAAGATCCTTCCTTGACTCTCAATGCTTGCAATATGTTGATCTATAGTCCTGGAAAGCTCAACAGGGGAGAAAATCTCATACAAGTGGTGATCAAGAGTGATGTTGCCTGGGAACCAGTTCCACCATCCAAGTCCCAAGAAGGCATCCTGAAATACCAATGTAGTGGTAAGATGTTTGCTGGAGAACTGGGCATAGGTATCTTTATAGAATTGCACTAATTTGTCAATATCTATAAAGGGGCCAAATGGCTCATTCACAATTTCGATATCCGTGACAACGTCGCTGAAGCTTTGCAGTCCGTACTTACTGAGCACATAATCCACTACCTTGTAGGTCAACTGCATGTTGTAGTCAAATTTCAACCATTCTGGTGTTTGCATTCTTTTACCAGAGTTATCGAATCCGTTTTGAGAGCCAGGCATGCCATGTATGTCTAGCAACACTTTCAAACCATTCAGACGTGCCCACAGTATAGCTCTATCCAAATAGAACTCCTGGCCCTGTACATATGGGTCACTTGGAAGGAGTCCAAACGCCCAATATCCAATGGGAATTCGAACGAGGTTTAAACCATGGCCCTTGATGTCTTTGAAATCCTGTTCCGTGTAGAATGTGTTCCAATGATTCTCCAAGTACTCTTTGGTACGGTTTTTGCCCATTATTGTCGCTAGTGTATATTCATCAATCGGTTGCTTTCCTGTCATTGCAAGCACGTTGTCAAACAAGCTGGGCATTATCCATGGCTCTGCTACCAACCAGCCGCCCAAACTGACGCCATATACTTTTTCATTCATGGACAACTTCTTAGCGCTTTCTGGATACGAGTCTGCGCCAGACCCGTTGACAAACTTCGAATTGGATACTGGGAACTGGTAGCCTTCAAACTCCCCGATATCTTCAACTTCATTGACGTCTTTCTGGAAGAGCCTGGAATTTTGTGGTGAAACGGCGTCTTTTTGCAATTGACTGTGGGCAGCGCTAGCCACTATCAAGAGGGTGCAAAAACGAACCCAATGCATTATTCCAGCCAGAGCTCAGATCCAACAGAGATAACGACGCTCAAAAAGCTCTTACTATCCGATTTTTTCCCGATTTTTTCCACTTTTCAGCAGACTTCCACCAATAAATACCCTTGCTCCCAAACACCACCTTGTTCCCTCTCCGCCCACCACCAACAACAATTCCACAACAGTAGACTTCCAACCTCCAACCCCCACTACTCTCTATTGCTGCAACCGCCCTCCTGCAGACAGCCCGAAAATTTGACCCTCGCAATATGAAGGAAAAAAACATATCAAAACGTTTTGTATGGCGATGATTAGAGCGGGTATTTAGACAGAGGTATGAAGTGGTAGCACACATTAACACGGTAATTGTTAGTAAACATCGTCATCTGACAGCCTCAGAACATCCACACCACTCGGGGAGCCAACTTGACCCGGTTTCGCCGCTAAAAATCGCAGTATTGGCTAGAAAACAGTCTGTGCTGCAAATCTCACCCATCGCCCTACAAACAGTGTGCACCATCATCTTATTGACAGACCCACGATGAGCAGGCTAGGCGGTGATTCCGGCACTGCGCTGCTGAAAAACCAGTTGCCACTGCATGGAGGACACCATCAGCTATCCAGAGAAGACTCGTTGCGGCTCAACGTTGAAAATGACGGTTCTGGCTCCGGATCTACCCACTCTCACGATGAGATCCTGGAGATTCACGGTTTGAGCATCGACGAGGAACTCAATAGCATACTAGACAATCGTACGGGCTCAGACCATTCTCAGAGTAACGACACCTTCGGAACGGGTAAGAACCCAGAAAATGACGAATTGAATTTGAAGTCATTGGGCGAATTGGACTTGGACCCTTTAGTCAAAATCAACCACCCAGTGGCACGAGTAGCAACAGCAGACTTTGCCGAAGATGACCACAATAACCGGACCGTAAGCAATTCACAGTCTCCCATCCCGGAGTCAAGACCACCTAAATCGGAGAAAAGCGAGCTCTCTTCAGCTCAAAAAGAATTAAGACGGAATGCTTCATTTGTGCCGATAACTTCGGAAGCAGCACTCGACAGAAGTTCCAGCACGAAAGACGAAGCTGACGAGTCATCAAAAATCTCGGCATACGCCCGGTTGGACTTCGATAACTTCACATTCTTCGTCCAGACATTACAGGTGGTCCTTGGTCGTAAGTCCAACGAAGAGTTGCTTCACAGTAGCCATCACGCTGTAGATGTCCATTTATCCTCCAAAAAAGCTATATCTCGTCGTCATGCCAAGATATTCTACAACTTTGGGACTCAGAGGTTTGAGATCTCAATCTTAGGCCGAAACGGTGCATTTGTAGATGATATGTTTGTGGAAAAGGGAATGACGGTCCCATTAACTGATGGAACGAAGTTGCAAATTGGCGATATACCATTCTCTTTCGTGTTGCCATCTATTGAACCCAGCGAGGAACATGAATTCAGTTCAACTTCAGGTAAGCAGTTCAATCCTACGGATGCCATCAACTTGAGATCCAATATTTATAGTACGTCGAAGTCACCTACACCAAAGAAGTCCCCCAAAAAGGACCATTCCAAAATAGAGGAGGAAAGTACTAGTGCAATAAATTCGATACTGGAGGACGATCCTGACAAAAATCCATCAGCAAAAGTGGAAATGCAAGCCGAAGGAAAAGTAGAGAAGACAAAGCAAAGAACCAGTAGTGTAAGCAATGCTAAAACTAAGGCCCCAGGAAGGGATGAATCGCATATTGAATCCAAATCCCAAACATCGAGCAGGCGAAATTCTTTATTAAAAATACGAAGATTATCTAATGCAAGAAGAAAGTCGTTGGCTAGTAGTGCCAATGATGAAATTAATGATATTTTGAAGGAGCTCGGAGTGGCATCTATCGATGCTATAAACGAAGAAGACTCAGAACTCCTTGACTCGCAGATTCAGTCACTCTTAGAAGAACACGATAATGAAGATATGGGTCTCGAAGAGAACTTACTCAAATTGGCACAGTACACTGAATCTGCCATCGAAGATGAAGAAGACGAAATAGACAGATTGGTCAAACAGCACAATTTGGAACAAGGTGTCAATTTGGACGATGACTCTATGGATAATGACAACAACACCCGTGACATAGACTTGGATCTCTCCATTCTTGACCAAGAAATAGCCACTCTAGCACCATTGATTGATGCACACAACCAGGAGTTGATGAAAGAGAAGGAAGAAAAGAGGAAGAGATTGGAACAAGAGAAGAAGAGAAAACAACAGCTTCAAAAGAAGAGCCCATCTGGCAGCAAAGCTGGACCTTCTTCTCCTACTGGTCTGCACAGTTCATCTTCATCGATGCGTAATGCACCTCTTATGGGTAAACCAGCCGTTCCTAGGATGGGTAAGCCAGCTTCTATTCAACCACCCTCATCTAGGCTATACATTAATGGAGCAGGAAAATCTCAGAATATTGCCATTCCAGCCACTTCCACATCACATTTAGCAGCAGGATCCGCTACTATGCCTGGTACTGTGTTACCATTGGGTCAGGGCTCACCTTTCAGTCCTATTTCAGCACCTGTTGGGCCACCTAGACCCCCACCACCGAAGTTAGAAGCCCCTGTAACTCTTATCACGTCGGAGCCATCAGCTATACGATCGCGTCCACCTCTCAGAGCTATCACAGTAAAACCTACAGCCAATCTAGCTAACTATAGAGTACCTAAGACTAACGAAGAGCCATCAAAGTTCCCAAAACAGAAGAGAAGGCGTGACCAATCAAGGAAGCCGAACAAGAGAGTTTATACCATGGATGAGATTCCTGATCAGTTCAGATCCAAGCCTAACATTTCGTATCCAGTCATGATCACTACAATCTTGAAGTCGGACATCGGAAAGGGTGGCCTTACAATTAATGAAATCAACGAGGCTATAAGGGAGTTTTACCCTTACTACAAGTATTGTCCTGACGGATGGCAATTTTCTATTGCTCACAATGTCAAGTTGACAAAGACTTTCAGAAGAACAGTCAAAAGAGGCATTGAATGGGTCTATACTGTTGATGAACTCTACATCAACGAAAGAGAAAAGGTAAGGAAAAAGCAGCAAGAAATGGCTGCCTCCAAGGCGAAGGCTGCTGCCATAAGAGCAGAGGAATTGAAACAGAAACAGAGACTCGAGACGCAAAGGGCTATGACTCACAATATTGTGGGAAGAACCTTTTCTTCACCTTATGGCTTGCCCATCAACACTGCTGTGCGTAGTCCACAATCACCATATGCTGGCAATTCATATAAGCAAACTGGAGTTGGTGGAGCTGGAAATGGGGAGCAGAAACCGAAGACGATTGCGGAGTTGGCTAGTGAAATAAGGAGAGATGGAAATATCGGATCAAAAGCACCTATGTACTTCAAGCCACAGTCTACTGTTCAATCAGATAGTGGCATCAAAAGTACTCCTGGTAGTGGACCTGGTTCATTCCCACCAAACACTACCATCAAGGCACAGTTGGCAGCAAACAGGTCGCCTTCTAATTCGCAATCACCGCCACCAGCGCTGGTGGCGACCTCTTCTGCTCAATCACAATCGGCTTTGCAAAAGGCAGAGATGACTCAGGATACGAAGAAGTCCTTGGGATATTTACAGAAAGAGTTATTCACTTTATACAAAGCAAGGAACTTGTCTTACAATAAAGCTACTACCACTGATATTATTACTAAAGCTTTAGCCACCACGATTGCACAAGTCAATGTAATTGGCTCAAAGGCTGGTTATGGTGACAATGCTCTAAGCTTCTTAGTTGAAAAAGCCCCGCAGCAAGTCAGCAAGATTTTGGATATTGCTTTGACTAAATCTATCAGAGAGAAGCAAGGTATCATTTCCTCTAGACCTACTAGTAGAGCTGGAACTCCAGCTCCTTCTTCTCTCCCCTCTCCTGCAAAACCAGCGTTGGCACAAACTGCAACACAATCTCCCTCGACCCCCACAACCGGCTCATCATCTAACCAACAAGTGGTTGACCCTCAAACAATACCAATTTCTCAGCCAATTCCACAACTCGGAGCCCGTTCGCCTCAGATTGACGTAGTGAAACAAGCCGTCAGTGTTGCTCAACCAGCAACATCAGTACAAGAGCCTACGGTCCCTCCTCAGGTTGCTAATAATTCTACCAAAGCACCAGTGGAAGTAGAGTCACCACTGCCAAAGCAATCTCCACCTGCTCCATCGGGTTCGACAACTCCTACAATCACCCAATCTTCCCCAAAAAACTCCAATGTGCCAGTAACCATAACCCCCGCTTCCACATCCGGCACCAGCTCGCCTACTGTTCCCACTTCCTTATCGAAACCAAGCTTTGGTGCCGGTTTGTCTAGGCCACCCAGCTACAAGTCGGATTCCATGGGACGCCCACCCAACATTGCATCTTCGTTATCCAGACCGCAGCTATTCGGAAAGCCCGGTGGCAGCTTGTCCAGACCACCAACGTTTTTGTCCAATAAGCCAGGTTTGAGGCCGAACTTCAATTCGGAATCTGCTACGACTGCTGCACCTAGTCATCCAGGTACTACCGAGAACAACAAGCGAGAATTCCCCGAGGATAACAACGACAACGAAAATGCCAGAAAGATCATCAAGACTGAATGAGCGTCTCTAAATAAAAAGGATGTATACTAGCGGAATTTAGTTCTTGTTCATCATATTACACTGAGGAGCGTGTTTTACATAGAAACCTGTATAATTAATGTATATTATCATATAAATGCGAAGTGGTCGGTGAATAGCTTGATGTAGGATATTTGGCACAGACTCAGAAAGCCCAGTGATTACAAGTAATTGAATCTGTAGCCGCAACTCGGACATTTTCTCGGTTAAATTTATGTATACATGAATAAAGACTTTATCCAATGTGCTCACAGCATTGCCTTTCAACCAGCGCCACCATCACAATCACATCTTCCTCCCGCTCACAGTAAGGATACAACTACCTACCATCTCCACACATGTTTACACCTCTTTTTGCAATCTGGTTGGTACACGCTTTCACACACAACGAACTTTTGGTTTGCACACGTACATTTACCATAATCGAAATGGTGGCGATCTCAAGTTTAAGACTATCAACGGCAAACAACTAGAAGTAGAGTAAAGGTCAATTGCATCAATTTTGTTGTATTTCACTGTATTTTGAAGGTATTGCTGGACATATAGTCGTCTTGATTGTATTGATTTAAAAAAAAGTTGTGGAATAGCATCTTTTATATCGTTGATTGATACATCTATTGCATAACTGTACAACATCTATCAGTTACTCGTAACTATCGTTTACTGATAATACATCGTCATTTAAAACAAACCATCATAACTACAAACCATACAAGCTTAACAATCTAATATAATACATTATGAACACAATTGCCAACAAGTTTACACACGCCAACACGTCGTCGGTGCTCAATGAGATAAACGCTGTCCAATCTGAGTTCGCCTCTGGCCACCAATTAGAATTGGCACCATCAATTCAAGTTCCACCTATCTCACAACCTACAGACTTCTTGAGAGCACACACCGATGATGCCTCGAATCCCGACTGTAAAATCAAAATTGCTCACGGTACAACCACATTGGCTTTCAGATTCAAAGGGGGTATTATTGTAGCAGTGGATTCCAGAGCTACGGCTGGAAACTGGATTGCTTCCCAGACTGTGAACAAAGTCATCAGAATCAACCCATTCTTGTTAGGTACCATGGCCGGTGGTGCTGCTGATTGTCAGTATTGGGAAACTTGGTTAGGTACTCAGTGTAGATTGCATGAGTTGAGGGAGAAGGAGAGAATCTCTGTTGCCGCAGCATCCAAGATCTTGGGTAACTTGGTATACGAATACAAGGGCATGGGTTTATCTATGGGTACCATGGTCTGTGGATACACCAAGAAAGAGGGTCCTACTATTTACTATGTGGATTCCGATGGAACTAGATTGAAGGGAGATATTTTCTGTGTCGGTTCCGGTCAGACTTTCGCATATGGTGTATTAGACTCTGAGTACAAGTGGGATTTGACCGTAGAAGAGGCATTGTACTTGGGTAAGAGAAGTATCTTGGCCGCCACACATAGAGACGCTTATTCTGGTGGTTCTATAAACTTGTACCATGTAACCGAGACTGGATGGGTCTACCACGGTAACCATAATGTGGGAGACATCTTCTGGGAAATCAAGGAGAAAGAACAATCGTTCAACAACGTTGACGGTTAGGATAGAGTAGATACGTATAATATTAAAATGACGAAGATAAGAACAATGGAATCTGTGGGAACTTGTAGAAAACTGGCAGAGTGGGAACCATTGAAAACGAACAAGAGGGTCTCAATGATTTCGCAGTAATCGACGACAGATACGTCCATGTGTAAATGTACTTTTCCAACTTTACCGGCACTATGTAAGCTGATTCGGTTTACATTGGGTTCCATAAAATGCTGCGAAAAGATTAATGACTGAACATCGAACCTAACAGGTTACCAACTTCATAGCTCTGCTACTACCACTACTATGTAGTTTGAGATCCAAAGAGGCACAATGAAATACAGTATTCTAACTTGAGTATTGGACCATTGGCGAATCAGAAAACATATGGCAAAGAAAACACCATCGTTCTTGTAAAAGCACGCCTAGAAACTGCAAGCTTATCAGCCATATACTAGTTTATCAAGGTGCAGAACTAGGGCTGTGCCCTACTCTTTATTATTTCACGTGATATAAAAATCCTCTCAATATACAAAACATACATCTTCCTACATACAGGTCTCCCATAGCTAACAGTCGCACTAACAAATGCTCACTATGATGCTCTGAAAAATTTTTAGAATAGTAGTAAAAAACAGGTTCTTCAATATTCTTTTGAAAGCTTTCTCCTTTAGTACAGTAATAAACAAATAGCCAAAATGGTATGTGAAGATAGTGCAATACAGCTAGGAGATGTGTCAGATCAGCAGTAAAGTGGAATAGAATGTAGTCCTATCGATTCTGAAAATCCGGAGAGCATGCAATACAGAAATGAAGATAATCAATCAGACATAATGAAGAAATAAGAAGTAAAGAACAAGATCAATATTCAAAAACGATATGTGTAAATCGTATAACATCATGACTATCGAATTTATCATCGTGTCATATTTCAAAGGCAGCAAAATATTCATCACCAATTCCCCAAAAGATCATCGCAAAACTTAGCTCATCGTGGCTTCATTGTGAAGACGACAGTTGGAACAATCGTAATAGTAGAATTTTCAGTCATCAATGTCCTTCCATTAACCATTTATCCAGCTTTCATAACAAAATGCTCATCTCCGTTGCTGCAAAAAGATTCCTTGGAATACCAATACTAACATTCTTTAGTCTGCTAAAACTCAAAACACTATGCGTGATTTGCATATCGAGAAGTTGGTCTTGAACATCTGTGTCGGTGAATCCGGTGACAGATTGACCAGAGCTTCTAAGGTCTTAGAACAATTGTCTGGTCAAACCCCAGTTCAATCCAAGGCTAGATACACTGTCAGAACCTTCGGTATCAGAAGAAACGAAAAGATCGCTGTCCACGTTACCATCAGAGGTCCAAAGGCTGAGGAAATCTTGGAGAGAGGTTTAAAGGTCAAGGAATACCAATTGAGAGCCAAGAACTTCTCTGCTACCGGTAACTTCGGTTTCGGTATCGAAGAGCACATTGACTTGGGTATCAAGTACGACCCAGGTATCGGTATTTACGGTATGGACTTCTACGTTGTTATGGGTAGAGCCGGTGCCAGAGTTGCCAGAAGAAAGAGAGCTAGAGGTGTTGTTGGTAACAACCACAAGACCAACAAGGAGGACACAGTCGCTTGGTTCAAGCAAAGATACGATGCTGATGTCTTGAACAAATAAGCTAGTTAAGTTGTAATTTAAAATTTCCATATATAATATTTTAATAACTATCATTAACGTCTTTGAACTGGTGTAGGCTGCAAAATTAATGTAGAACATTATAATTAATTGAAAGAAAAATTAAGACAATCAGACTGTATGTTGAATGTAGCTAGAAGTTATGGATATCCCCAAAGGTACAGATAATTAAATAAGATAGACACCACCCTCTCGTGCTAATATGGGTATCGTAAGCGAATAGCATTTGGGTTTACCAACCTAGAGGGACGAGACAATAAAATCGTAAGTAGCCCTGGATGGGATTTGAAGATTTTTTGCCAGAGCAATAACGTATGGTCTAAAACAAAGCCTCATGATAATGTATACCGGTCACATCGAGGTTGACTCGGGAATCAGAATACATTTAATGAGCGGCATTTCAAGTGATATCGTTACATCATCATGAACTGAATAAGAGAGAATCGAAATAAAATACCAGACCCACAAATAGGAGAAAATTCAAGAATGACTACGGCATAAATAGAAAATGGAACGATGTAGAAGAAATAGTGTTATAAATGCCCGAAGAAAAAGGAGCCGTGTCAGTAGATGCAAAAAGTGAAAAGCGAAATTTCATACCAGATATGGCCCGAATCATAGAAATGACAGGCGGAAGTATCGCACCAATTGAGCGGCGAAATATGTCAATGAAGGTTAGGAAGATCTCCCCCAAAACCATAAATTCATGAAGCAAAAGAAAGTAAATCCACATTTCACCACGAACGGCAAAAAATGTCAATAATTTTGTGAGGACAATGCCAATAATAGTGCTTGGAAGTAACAATGGTAGACATATTAATAATGCAAGAAGAAGAATAAGCTTGAGGCACTCGCCCCGTGTCACTGTATTTGCATTTTTTCACTCCAAACGAATGGCACCCCACGATCATGGAACGATCTGCCTCCAACCGATAAACCTAATCTCACCCATTTTGCCTGTGCCCACCAGCATATTTCGACCCTGAAGTGCCGTGCAGAATGTCATGAGAACTATCCCACGCTACACCCGAAGGTTAATCTTGACAGCCCAGATGCTCCTGCACATCTCTATCGGGAGCAGAATACTCCTTTAATGGGGATAATCGAGCCCAATCCTGTGCCCAACGAGCCACTTCTGAGAATGCCACTCGCTGGAACACCACCAACAATAAAAATATCTCGATCACACGCAAATGAACCAGAACCCACGAAAGCCTTGAATTTACCGTGGTGGAACTCGCTATTTCTGCGCCAGTCCAAATTATTGTAATATTGGTCTTTGTCCCATTGCTTTTTGGATAAAATTGGTGCCTTTCAATGGTGCCTCTCTGCCAGGTGCCAAAACTCCATACAATGCAAAATTTCAAAATGCAGGCTTAACAAATGTCCGGTGTAGCCTTCTAAAGCCCTCCCTTGCCGGTGACGGGGCTATTTGCCAGGCCACAACACGGAGCGGAATGCTGGCAATACCATGGCTTTCTGCTCCAGCAGAGTTATTGGTGAGCTTAATGACCCCTCTCCGCAACATCGCTCTCCTCCGTTCCATGTAGTCCATATCTTGTGCTATCGCTGCTATCTATGTACTATTGCCGAAAAGTTCGTAAATGAATGTACCACAAACCCATCGCAATATTTTTTTGGCGCCTTCTCGTTTGGACCAATAGAAGTGACACTGCGATTAATTATACAATTAATTATACACTACATTTAGGGTTTTGCGAGTGTGTAGGACTTGTACGTAATAAATATATATATGGATTAGATATTATCTATTAATATTATCTATTATATATATACTACAGTGAGGACGTAGGTAGAGAATTACGGCAGAAGCTGGAGTTGACTTTTGACATTTGACATCACAGACTTTGGCGTTTTGGCATTCACTTCAACTAGAGAACCACGATCCGTGAACTGCGTACCGTGAAAGTTTGTCCTGTGATACTAGCGTGTATAACTACGAGTTTCGAGAAGCACTCCAGAGTGTGGACACCCCTAGAACCAAGCCAAGAAGCCCTAGCTCATCGCCCGCTCATTTTAATCCTGGAATTCAGCCAAGAAAGCTGTTTTTTAGCCTAGGATATCCATTTATTTACCTGTTCGTAGCCCTTCCACAGTGTATCATTTGTAGCACCAAACAACAAGCAACAAGAAAAGAGGAGAAGCTCAGGCACAGCTAAGACAAGCACATCCATACAACAGAGACCAGTCATCTCAGCATACCTATCATTCCCCTTATAACAGCATCCCGATTATGGTGACAATAAACTACGAACCTTTGGAGCATTTGCCGTGTATGTATTTTGTTTAACTGCTAACTGTTTAAACGTTGGATTACTTCGCTATTTACCCATGGGCTCATACTCTAACTCAAATGGTCAAGTAACCAAAGAGTGATATGTGATGATCAAACCTTACTAACATTTCCTTTAGATCTTGATGAAAGCATAAGCGCTGAAGAAAGGTCCCACGTCGAACAGTTAATAAGAGTCGAGTTGGCTAACCAGTTTAGTAACCAGAACTTAAATAACATTAACTTCCACCCTCATCAGAACAACAACAATGGCGAAAATATTGCCCCACCAATGCATCCTTTAGTGGATCAGATATTGCCCCTTCCAACACCTTTAAACTCCAGATTATCGCCTACTCCTCTTTTGAACCAGGAGATAGAGAGATACGAGCAAGAGCAGTGGGAAGAGCTTGATGATGATGACGAGGAAGCTCATAAAATCATGGACAGGGGCATCGACTTGAGTAAATACTCTGAGTTCATCAGATCCCCATCATCATACGAGCCCCAAGAAGGCTCGTCTTCCGATGATATCAACCACAACAACTTATACACGACCTTATCATACGCAAGTCTTCAAGAAAGAAACATAGCGTTGTTGATGAACAACAATCAAGAATTTATGCACTTGCACCAACAACACTTACAGGAATTAAACGAAATTAAAGAGGAATATGAAGTTAATGTGCACTCGAAGCGTAAAAAGATTGAAGACGTCAATGTCATTAGAAAGAAACGTCAAGTTGTTGACTTCAAACCCGTCAATGACTACTTGAATGATAGATGGAAAGACGGCATAAAGTCGGTGGTCGATTTAGGAATCGAGGCTAGTAGAATGGACATGGATATGAATTAAAATATTTAAAGGAAGAACGGTTAAAAAAATACCAAATACGTTCAAAAATCATCAAATTAACTTGGTTACATCATTATCTTTATTCATAATTATATTAGTTGGTTTTTTCAATCCATGTTGGATTATTGGGTTCTATATTTGCTTTTTGTTAACCTATATCTATAGTTGTCTATATTTATATTTTTATCTCTTTGGTTTCCCAGGCTGGTTTTTCTTTGTCGTATAGATTACGCTTTTGTTACGAATGTTTACGTCTGTCTTGTTTACTGTACTCCAATATACAATTAGAATTTAGTTCATGGTAGCTTGTGCGGTGGTCTAGAAACCAGTGAAGGCGAATGAAGCTGATTTGGGACATTTCCTTGCCCTTGGGAAGGGTTTTACTCTGTTTATATGTGCAGCGACGTTCACTTGTGTCATCCTTCTCTATTTATTCTGTTACGTCAAGTATATTGCGTTAGTTTTGCTCTTCTTACTTCACTTCAATAGCCCTGACGATTGGCTTGCTGCAGCTTTCTTCTTGTTGGATAACATGTCTGACTTCAAACTACCCACATTGACAATTCGAGGACATCCCTCTCTGTCCTTCTCCAATCGCACACACTCTAAGCAGTAGTATGCTGGTGAGCCTAGCTCGTGGTCGTCGCCTAGGAAGTTGGTACAGAGGATGCATTTGTTGTAGAGATGTCCGAAGGAACAATCATGGCAGATTCTTACTTTGGTTGTTGGTTTCACGTAGGAGTCACAGACAGGACATCTGCCTTCACACAGTTGGCAGACTAGACCGATGTTTCGTCCTGGTTGTTTCATGCATTGTATAAGGTCGTACTGGTGGCGGGACATGATCTATGTGTGTTTTAAGGCTTCTTGTGTGGAACAAGTGCAAGATCAATGAGATGAGATGAGATGCAATATGGAGTTCTGTTGTGTCGCCTGGCTCCTGCTGGAAAGAAGACTACCTGGATTGCTGTATTTGCTGATAGCTGTGATAATTAGTCACAGTATGAGCAATGGTAGAAGAATTATTACAGTTCGGAGAAAGAAAAGACTCAAATATTTATCGATCAGTGCTTAAATCTGGATATTTGTGCTTGATGCAGTAACCTCAAGAATCAAAGAAGTTCACACAGTCGATTTATTTGATGGGCCCTTTGATACCACTGATAAGTCGAAGATTTGCCCTATCTTCGCAATTCTTCTGCACTTGGAGTCTGTTAGATGCCAAAGTCTTCTCCGTTCTCATCCATTCAATGCTACCTGGTTGCTCGTTATCTACTGGTTTTATGTTTGTCGCATAAAGCTCGCTGCGTCTGCGCTGGATGTAATATTATGTAGAGTTGCACCGTAGAACATATGTGTATGTGGTATTTTCCGAATATGTTGTAACCTTGCTTAGGTTGGTGTCATTCGTGATATTCGTGCATTTATGTATGCAACTACATGTAGTCTGGTTGGTGTTTATATTGTAATAGCTTAATAGTCTATAATTTTTGCATTAAATGGCCTCATTGTATATTCCCCTAATTCTACACTGCACTATATAACACACAATACCATAATGTATAATGTATACTTCACGATCTCTAAACTCTAAACACTCTATTCGCTTCTTCACTTCTTCACTTCTTTACTTCGCTTTCTTTCTATGCTCCTTCATTACTCCTTCCTTCCTCCACACCTCAATACCCAGCACCTCTCCTCCACATTTCAACTGCAAAATCTCCTTTTTCCCTCCTTTGCCTTCTCATAGTTAAGCTCCAAAATCTCACGTTTACAGCCTTTCTTCTCCCTTGCCGTATAACCACCAGCTACACAAGTCCAACTGTTTACGCCATATTTTTCTCATTTGACCACCAAATCGACCCCTACATCCCACATTGACTGCTTCGCCATGAAATCCGATTTTGGGCCGGAGAATCCTCCCCCAGACGACTTTGACGAGTGCACCATCTGCCTAGAGCCTTTGCTACCGTCAGACCAGATCGGATGCATTCCTTCGTGCTGTGGCACGTCAAACAACAAGTACTACCACGACCGGTGCATTCTCCAATGGGCCGCCAACTCCAATTCGTGTCCTACGTGTCGAAAGCGGTTCTACAAAGTCAACATCGCCAACAAGACGTCTCCGCACAGAGTCAAACGGGTGGTTGCAATCAAAGACAAGCTTCTCCCAAATGACGCCATCAACAATATCCCAAGAGCCTATATCACACCAGCAACTAGACTGGTGTCGGCTTCGCCTATTGGTGGAACTAACAGCGAGTTGGAAGATGAAGAGATACGACATGCTCATTCCGTCACTTCTAATGGAGTCTGTACCATCTGCTCGTCGTCAGACTATCGCTCCTCCATTCGTAACATGATTGATTGCAGCTTCTGTGGTTCCAACTTTCACCTCAACTGTCTTGGAATTTCAAGCGGTCGGGCCAATGAACTACTCAGCTGGTGCTGTCCCATCTGTGATAACGACCAGGACCTAATACTACCAGCTTCCGCAGCGGCAACGGGAAGAAGAGCACAAACTTCTAGAATCATATCGTCTCGGACCCCAGCGTCTAGGACAGCGACTCTTGGAAGAGCCGGCCGAATTCTGGTGGTTCGGGCTGCTACTATAACGGATTCTGTCTATAGAAATCCCATCAGTTCGTTGCTACTGTCGAGCTCAGCTTCTTTTACACCTACGGTAATCTCTGGGGTTTCGGATGGACCGACTCTCAGCAATACAAGAAGGCGCCCTGGTTTGATCATTCATAATGAGAATAACGAACTAGATGATGACTTCCTCTACAATAATGACACTAATGATGAAGATTCCACGGACAGAATGGAGTCATTAACGAACACGATGCACGAAAGTTACTCGCCGGTTATAAACGGCGGAGTGATATTACGAAAAGAACTAAGAGCGAAGCAGAACTTGAGTCCTGAAGAAATACAATCTTGGGACCTTTTCGAAGAAGCAAGGCATGAGGTCCAAGAAGGAGAAGGAAGTTCAACAGAGCAGACACTTCCCTTAAATGCTGCAGAAATGTCGACATCTCCTCCTTCTATAGCATCCCTGGATGTAACTATCACTTCTTCAGTTAACTCCCAAATAGTGGATACTGAAAGTAAAAAGAGACGCCGAAGGAAGAAGGTGACGCCAATTGAAACTACACAGGTAATAGAAGCGGCAAAACTATCAGTAACCCCCACAGCGGGGCAAAGCTCTGATCTCTCTGCGAGAGTGGGACCAAGTAGGATTTCAAACCTAATTAATCAATTGAAAACGTCTCCGCCTGGTGCTATAAAACTGAGAGTCAGGCCGCAGCAGCTGACGATGAACTCATTGACATTTCAAGCACCATTCTCGCCACCTCCTCAACCATTCTCGAATGCAGAATCTCCAGTGTCAATGTCTCCATCTGGAAACAGCCCGATGGAAGTCATGTCAAACGACAGCGACACGCAATATGATAGTGACTCCAAGATACGGAAGAAGCCTAAAACCACTGAATTGACTCTAGATCAAAAAATCGAGATCCAAAAGTACATTCGAGGTAATTTGAGGCCCTTATATAAGCCGAACACTACAAGTGAGAGTGTAGGTTCATCGTCATCTTCTGTTAATTTACTATCACCGTCACCATCACCAATTATTACTTCGGAGGAGAATTACATCAACATAAACAAGGTCATTTCAAGACGTATCTATGGACACATACTATCGGAATCGTTTGAGAATGGCGAGTTGTGTACGAACTTGATAGATCAGTACTTCAATGATGAGGACCCTCAGAAGTTACGTGAAGTTATAGACAAATATGTCAAGGAAGAACTTGAGAAGTTACATAACACATAGTCGAATGTTAACAGAACCCTTTCGAAGGTAGAATTTGTGATATGTCCAACGTTATATATAGTTTTATAAGGAAATATAGAATAGAAATGACTTTACGATGGAGAAACTTAATTTGCTCTTTCATTTACATTTATTATTATTCTGTAATATTAAATCGTTCGACAACTCATTTTGTTCATTCAATGGAGATCCTAGTCACAACGAAGCTGCGCTAACTATTGCTTTATCTACGACGTGGACCCTTTGGCTTGTTGAATTTCAACCCTTGTCTACCCACAGTGGAAGAAGCAGAGGAAGACACAGATCCAGGAGAAGCAACTTCTGACTCAACTGACAAGTCGGACAATTCTAATTCAATTAAATCTCCCACTTCAATAGACTTATCTATCGTGAAGTTGTGCTCGGCCAACAATGTCTTCAAGTGATTAATCAATGTCAATTTGGACGCAGCATACAACATTCTATCTTTAACTGCTGAGTTAGAAGGACAAGAGTATATGAATGCAAATTTGCCTCTGTGATAGTTGTAGACACCGTATTGTGGGCGAGTGACGGTATTGGACTTGCCAAGGGTGTCGATCAACAGATCAAGTTCCACACCAACTTCCTTAGCCGTTAGTGTGATCTTTTCAGTGTCTTTGTCTATGTTGAATGCTAACAAAGTCTTATTGTCCGAATTAGATGGCAAGGCTTCGAACTCCTTTTGAAGAGCATCATCGAACTTAAATAAAAGACTGTCATTTTTATTTGCAGAGGGCAGAGGTGAATGCATGGATGCCAATTCACGCTTGAATGAACTTGTAGATCCCAGTTGGGTCAACGATAAATTTTGGAGCGAATTGAGCTCGTTTAACACCTTCTCCTTTTCAGATAAAGGGCCCTCTTCGTCCTTTCCAGCAGTAACAGATTGGTAGTTTTCGTAGGTCAATTCTTCCAATTCTGTCCAAGCAAATGTGTTTGTTTTGGAAAACTTTCCTGAGCCAAGGGACGACACCAATGTGCTTTTGGTCGAAGCGTATAGCATCTTGGATCTAATTGGAGCTACATCTGGAATAAACGAGATGAACACGAAATCCTCGGATTCCGGGTCAATTGGGATGACAACATACGAAGGCTGAGGATATATTTTCGATAAGTAGGCGTGGATTTCTTTAAAAGCTGGTGCCAAGTCGCCCTTTGTCGAGCTTGCTGGTTTGAATTCGGGATCCGGAATCAATTGGGTGTTATCCTCAGAGACACGGATTACCAACGGGGTGGAACTCAATGTCTTGAACGATTCTAGAAGTTCCTCCGAGGTGGCGATACCAGATTGTGTGGACATACTACAATTGAGTTTTCTGTTATGCTGCGAAGTGTATTATACGATATTAATATACTTTCACTGCTGCTGTGCTAACAACTATCTTGGTAACCCTTTCATCTTCAAACGCTTCCAATAGTGAAGATTGAATATTGGAGGACGAAAAGGGGAAAAGTGCGAAATAGGCATTGTTGCCTGATTTGGAATGATGATCCAATGTGGAAGGTGTCATCCCAATGCGGGTGTTTACCTTTTGATTAGCTACAACCAGAGATGTTAATGGATATTGAATATGGTTCATTTAAGTATAGATGGGTAAAAGAGTAGGTTACGAGCGGCGTATTTGACGGTAGATAGGCAGAGATATAGATATAGAATTAGTTTTATAGATAATATTTATATATAGTCTAGGTTGAGGTGTCGTCTGAAGTTCAAATGAGTTTCTTGAATATCTTCGGTGCAAGCTCAGCTTCCAGAGCTACAATACCCTCGTACAAACAGGGAGAAGACCACGACTCAATAGATCTCCAAATCAAGTCGCTACTTTACGCCTTCAAGCGAGTGCAAATAACGAAATTGGCACACTTCTTGAGCAGCTCCAGTAATAGCTTCAAGTACGTGGATGGAATACACAAGGACGACGAGTCCCAAGCGTCTTACTACCAAAAATTGGATCTGGTGTACAACATCGATGGCTTTAAGCATGAAATAACCAATGACGAGTATAGGGTTATGGTTGATTTTCTGAAAAACAAGTTCCGTTCGTTTTGTATCTTGTCAGATTACCCTAGTGCGAGTTTGTCCAGACCAAGTAGTCCAGTTAAAGGAGGAACAGTCAATGAAGATATCACTGGAGACTTTCCCAACTTCAGGGACCATAAGGACAGAAGAGTCAAGACATACAGATTCATATTATTGCCGTTGGAAGAGATTTCTCTTGAGTTTATAGCCAATACCTTGTCGACATCAGATATCTACAGCGAGCACTTCAGCACCATTGACTTCCCAGCACGGTATCAGTACGCTATTGATAGCATCAAGAAGGTGTTGAGCACCGACAAGTGTGACTTGAAGAACAAGTCCACGGAAATAAGCATAACGGAGAACGAAAAGGCTGCAATTATACGACAATACTTGGTAACTTTAGCATTCAATGTCCAGCTATCCAGAATCTACGAGGGGTATTTAAAACATCACCCAATTGTCAAAACTCCAGTATCATCACCTACACGGTTGAAGAAGACAAAGTCCATCTCCAACTTATCTAGTCCTGTGAAATCTCTTGCTCCTTTGGTGAATCTTTCACTTAATACTTCACCCAGCAAGACTTTCCTCTCGTCATCTCCACCTAAGAAGCTATCCCCAAGGAAATCCGTTGCTGATTTGAGATCGATGAGACCAGAGTCGCCAACGCCCGGCTTGAGAAGCAAGCCCTCGATAGCAAAGATAAAGTTGGATGAGTTGTATAATCCTGTTGCGTCGCCACAGGGCGATCCGTTCTTTGATTCTGATGCCAGCTCTACCCTATCTGAGACATCTTCGATTGGAAATGACAAGACTCCAAGCAGTCCAAAGCGTACCACTGAAATGCGTTTGGATGTCTACGAGAAGTGCAAGGCTGCTATCATTGACAAGTTGAATTGTGAAAGGGCATTGGTAGCTAGATAAGATGTGTGATAATGGTATAAATGGTGGAAGTATTTATTTGGAATAACACATGCATATAATAATGAATCTGGAGAATTACAATGTAGTCACATAACTTAATTATTAATACGGAGAGAACCCACCATGGTAGGCACCTTCATATGAAAGAAGACTCTTGGAATAACCATTTGCCAAATGATTGCAAAATATGATTGGTAGCGCTGTACCAAATTCAGTTCTCGATTTTTCTAACATTTTAATTTTCCCCTTAATGACTACTTCTACTTCGATCTATCCCTATAATAACCCTATTTCGAACGAGAACAAGTGTAATTAAAATGTCTTCGCTTGTACCACGGATAATAATAAAGTCTCCGCTCAAGTTTGGTGCCTCAATAAGCAAAACTCGTTGTTTTGCTATGACCTCTAGAGCATACGATCTATTTGGAGGCTCGAAGACAATGAACAAAGGACAAATCTTAACTCCCCCATCAGGGAAAGGAGAAACAGCGTCCAACCCAGCAGATTTGTTCAAGAAAAATGATATTCTCATGTACTCCGATAAGCCATTAAACTACATTGAGTCCGTCAAGTCTAATGGATTTCATTTGGCCAATAATCTTTTAATCACATCGCCGGACAAGCAAGGAAGGATAATAGGAACATTATTATTGCAGAGTGAAACTTTCGAGGTCAACATGAGCGAGGGAGGATACAAGCTCATCAACGGATTTATTGTCGAGTTCAATGAGCAGGAGATTCTACAAGTCTTCAAGAAAATTCATCCTAAACCAGAAATAGTTGTTGTAGGATTAGGAAAGCAATCTAGGGTATTGAGTGAATCGAACAAGAGGTACTTCTCTAATTTGGGAATACAGCTAGAAGTCGGAGACTCTAACAATGCTGCTCAGATCTTTGATCTTTTGGCCACAGAGAGACCAAGCCAAATAGGTGCCATAATGCTTCCACCAAACGTATAATGAAGTTCACACAACAAGACGAAAAATAGTTGGAAATTAGCGTCCTCCATAAGAATTAAATACATGTAAATACCTCCGCTACATATATAACATTAATATAAAATTCATGCATTAAATACAAAGTCTGGAGAAGTGAAAACAAATGGTGACGAAAAGGTTGTTTGGCATAAGGCGGAAACAAGAAATACGAAAGATGCACGAACCGTTGTGCGATAAATATAAAGATGTTTAGATAAGACTCAAGAGACTAATATCTAAGGACCGGTAACATCAATGTTACAATGAAGTATGCTCACATTTGATCTACTCTTCCTTGAGAAGGTCTTCTTCAGGGTGCATGACACCTCCAAATGGAGCTTTGGAGTTCATCATCATTGGCATCATCACAGACTGCCCGTTCAAATTGATGATGGAGTAGTTTTGAGGTGTAGAATTCATATCCTTACTGAACTGGTAGCCAGGAAACGAGAATCCACTCATTTGCTGGCTATCATTGCTTCCACTGGTGTCACCATTCGGAGACATGACGTTGCCATATATATGTGGTGAATAATTTACAACATTCTGATGCTGCGGTGTGCTCATCATCATCATCATCATTGGCTGTTGCAGTTGATTCAGTTGGTGTGGATGTAACATTTGCTGTTGCATAGCTTGATGTTGGTGAGACGGCATCTGCTGTTGATGATGCTGCTTACCCGGTGGAGGCATAGCTCCATGCTGAGACATGTAATAGGCATTGGCCTGGTTCATGAGGTGTTGTGACTGTGGCGATTGCTTTTCGAACATCTTATCGAGAAAGAACTTCCCATTTGGAGTGGAAGACAAACCGCCAACTTCAAAAGAAGAATGATCTGTATTGGAAGTGATGTTCAAATTACTAGTGTTGCTCCCCGCAGAAATAATACTTATCTCCTTGCTCGTGTTCATTGAAACGTTATGTTCCTGACTTGAGGGATTGGAAGATGAACTAGAAGATGACGGTACCAGTAAATTCTGTAGTTGTGATTGTGGTGGAGCAGCTACATAGACCATTGGTTGTGTAGTGGGAGCATTATGATGGTGGTGTTGGTGTTGCGGTACTACGGGAACATTTGCAGATCTTGACATATTCTTTTGGCTAAAGGTACTGGAAGATTTATCAGCAGTCAGCAGTCTCGATTTGTGATTTCCATTATTAGACGTACTGTTAGTAGTGATTGAACCATTCCCTTGCGAATTTGCTGCTTTTTTCTTATTTTTATTGTTCATTAGTGTGTGTACATCAGTGAAGACTATCTGGAACTTGTTCATGCCCGCTTGCATACGTGTCCTATTGTTGAGTTTGTTGTGGGTTCCATCCGTTTCTCCCTCAGGCTTCGAGCCAAACTTACCATTATATGAAGAGTTGCTCCTGGAATGCCCACTATAGCCATACTTGTTCTTGCTCTTGGACTTGATAACAGGAAGAGTCTTTTTCTCAGAAAAGACGCCCATTGTTGGTTTCAAATCGTCATTAACGACAGGTTGCATAGACGAAGCCTTAAACTCTTTGTTCGGTGTAGGGCTAAGTGGTGGTCTCATACTATCCTTGTTGTTCTCTCCTTCGTCGCAAGTATCATCACCATCATCTTCGCCTTCTTCATATTCATCGTTGTTCTTGTTAGTTGGCGGTGAAGACTTAGTGGTACTCGACATGATTACAGTGGAGGGAGATGATGCTGGGATAGGTTTGGATGGAGTCTGGAAGTTCCTGGCATCGTTCTTACTTGTATTGTTACGCGGAGTTTTGGTGTTCAAGTTATTGCTTGCATCTCCCAAAACCTTTTTCGAAGGAGTTTGAAGATAATATCTGTCATGGCTCTTTTTATTAGCCTTTCCATTATTTCTGTTCTCTTTATCTTCGCCATGTGCATTTTCATTTTCATCTTTCTCCTCCGAGTCTGTCACATCGTCATCATCATTACCTGCAATCATAGCTTTTGTCGTAATAGAAAGTTTATGTGGCTGTCTTGGTGGAGTATCCACCTGAGTGATCGAACGCTTCAGGGTGCTCTTTGCATCCAGGAAAATGGACTTGTTACCATTAGTATTACTTTTGACTGCACTTCCCATCCTGAATTTCGACGGCGTAATAGTATCCAAATCCTTAACAGGCGTCTGTCTTATGGGCGAATCCATGAAGAAGTCCGCTAAATGCAAGGTTTTGTCGTGGAAAGGAGTTATGTTACTCAAGTGATGGTTTATATTGGTGGACAGTGCCATGTTGAGGTTGTGCGTGAGAAATGGTGTCAAGTTAAGGCCCTGGGAATAGTCCATGTAATCCTGGTTTGCGGAACCAGTGGTACCAGGCGGAATAACATACTTGTTTGGGGTAGTGTTAAATGAGAGGATCTGGTCGTTGTAGTATGTTTTGGTGATGAGTGGTGTCCATCCTGTAAGGTTTGTATTGTTATTGTAGAACTTGGAGGCTGATGGAGGTACCGATGAAAGCTGTTGTTGGTTTGTTGTGTTGTTAATATTGTTTGTGTTGCCATTCGATCTTGATGGCGATAATTTTGTGATGGAGTTCTTGTTACTATTAGAGCCTCTTTTGTCTTCGGAATCGAAGTTGTTGTAGATCAAAGGATCAATGATATTGCGCGAAGGCAGCGATTGGAGGAAGTCGTTGGACATTGTGCTATGTTTGGATGTGTTGATGACAAATGAGAGCTGGCTGTTTAGCTATTTCGTTAACACAGCAACAACAGCGGTACCAATGATTTTACAGAGACACGAACCTTTGCAAGCGTACACTATTCTATGTTTTTCCCCGACTGTCAACTGTAATACGATTTGTTGACAAATAGTCACTGCGTTGTTATTGAATGAACTAAGTGAAGACTAGGGCCACTAACAACGATGCACCGGTGACAACCAAGGGGCGAATGTAGCTATGGACGATGGAATGAATAGCAAAGCACGATTAAATGCAGACGTTATCGACACTTTAATGATGAATCTACTCTAATACAAGTGACAGTGGTTTTCTGGCAGTTTCTGGCGTTGATCTACGGACTCTGCTGATACACTATGGTAGCTCTGGAAAGGGCGGCTAATTGATCCTTGTTCCACGATTAGAAAAGAACGGGGATGATGTGTGGATCGAATACTGCCAAAACAACTCTTGTTTATACGACGCTGGTTCTTTTCTAGCTCTGTTTTCTGTTTCTTTCTCTACAAGCAACAGACCTGCTCCTGTATGGTCTTCTTCCGCTGTATATATGGTGTGCCACTAACAACAAACTTACCATCACCCATTAGCAAAGACAAAGACATTGGAGGATTTGGGGTCGTGCGCTTTGGCTAGTGCGACCTAGAGGTAAACACTGATCCTGCAGAGTTCCCGAGGAACAATTCCAGCCTGAGCAGCGCGTTTTTGTGGCGGCATGGTGTAGTGAGTGAGATTAGTGGGAGCTTAGTGGGAGCTTAGTAGTGATTGTAGAGATATGTTACAGTACGTTGTAGGTCAGTACTACAGTGTTGACTTTAGTATGGTGTGCATTACGGTTTAGTGGTTATGGCCGTTATTTCCAGCATTATCCGGGAGTGTTCTTCAATGTGTGGATCAATGTGTATGCTCTCCGGTGGTGCGTACTGGCATCTACAAAGAGCAGTTCCCTCTCACTCGGGGTGGAGAGCACGCTGCTCGGATCAAACACGGCAGAAAGAATGGCAGCATGGTACGGTATTTGTGCACGCACAGTCTAACGAGATGAAATTTTTACGTTTATAGTCGGCCGCAACCTTTGTTCTGCGCAGTGGGTGAAAGCTGCCGTTGTTGTGTTCTGCAAGTCATGGTGTCGAAGGTTAGATCTAGTCATCGACATACCAGAAAGGGTGGAATGAGCAGCAGAAAGATCGGGGGATCGGGAAAAGCTTTGGGGAGGCTCAAAGGAGAGAGAAACCGGTTCATTTGGGGTTAAGTTGCGGTGTGAGGGGTTCGCTACCGATTGTAGAGAAGCTTACTTTAGAGTGTAGACCGTAAATCAAAGAAGGTGTACGAGTGTTTTGATCTGAAGCGAGATCTTGTGATTTTTCAGGGTTCATGGACAAATCAGTGCTTCAGGAGGTTGAGGGGTTCTAAGAGGGGATTTACATAAAAGAGAAATATGGTCTTCGGATACGTGATTGAATTCTCCCATTGTGTGTGTTTACTTATCAGTGTGGAATTATGCTCACTGCACTGGTGTAGTGCTACCAAATGTATTGTTACTTATAAATAGAATAACATGGTCAGTTTTCCGCGGTTACCGCAGGATTCGTACATGTATCCAGAGATAGTAGAATGTGTAGTCCGGCGCTTGGCCTGCCTGGTGGGTGTGTGCCCTGCTTTCCTTTGGAAGCGACAATTGCTTGTGTAGAAATACTTCATATTTTGGTTAGGCGAGTGGATCGTTTATGAAATGTGCATGTCGAAGTAAGGAACGGTTCTTCGTAAGAGTAAACGGAGTGTAGCATTTTCGGTAAGGTAAAATCTTTGCTTCGTAGAGGTGTTTATCTCACTGACGTTGAGCCTATGTGGTGGAGAAAGCGGGAAACAATTATTCAAAAAAAGAACAAAAATCTTTAAATTTTGCAATCTTTTGATTTCTTTTTGAAGCTTACAACTTTAATGAATAATCACTTTCACACCTTTTAGAAATTTTACTTACCCAACCTTTCCACAACCAATACATAGATGCACTCATAATCTTCCCACTTCCTATTTTATAACTTATACGAATTTACTCTCTTAAGTAAACCACCACACAATGTGGCTACGGAACACGCTCCACAACCAATACAAATAGATGCAAAAATCATGCACGTGACTTGAACGATAGATGTCCGACGACTCCACATTTATGGCTAGCAACGGGAGCCTGTTGCCGTAAGGTGTACAGAAAGAGGGGTCTTTAAGGTTATCTTTAGTGGGTGATCATTTTCTCAGTCGGATCAGGCTGGTGCTGTTCTCCTTGCATTTTGCCTATGTAGTCAGGGGAGTGTTCATAGTAATAGGCTGTACCTGAATTTGGTAGCATCGAATCCGTATTCTTGTAGAAGATGGGGTGCTCATGAGGCGTAAACTGTGGCATTGGGTTGAATACTGAATATTGGAGGGTGAAAAATCCTCGAGTAATAGCATTTCTACGATATACTGGCTCATTGAGTCGTAGAAATGCTTAGATTTCCATCACTGTTACAAGTAAATTCGAAGCAAAGCATCACAAACTTGCGGAAACAATAGCATCTCAATGCCTTACAATACAAACATTAACAACTCAAATTTTATTCATCTCTACTTGTAGTACGCTCTACATACATCGTTTTAGAAGAATCATTAATTATAGCTATAAAAAGTCAGTCAACAGTGCATAGTACAAGAATTAAAGGAAAACAAACGAAATCAAACGATAGACTGTGGAAAAGCCACTAAACTTTTCGGATTTTCTTCACTATCAAAACAACTTCGCAGCTTAGCCTTCAACCTTAGCCTCGTGCTCTTCGGCCCATTCTTGCTCGGTGACTTGCAAGTTCTCGGTCTCCTCAGCCAACTCGTCGACGTCGTACTCGTCGTCTTCGTGGGCAGCCAAGGAAAGAGTTGGTCTGACAACAGCGGAGTCGAAGGTCCAGGAAGCCAAAGCATTCTCAGCATCAATGATGATTTGCTTGGAGGCCTCGTAACCGTCGTAGGCTGGTCTGGTCTCACCTGGAGTGACTGGGGACTCGTCAAGCAACTCCAACAAAGCCTTACCGTAACCAGCAATCAAGGCAATCTTCTCGGAGTGTTCTCTGATAGAGTCGAATTGGTAGTTGAAGGCAGTCTTCAACTTCTCTCTGGTGATGTTAGACAATTGAGCCTCAGCAACCAAGGACTCAGCCTCAGCTCTGACCAATTCTTGTTCCAAGACGTTAATCTTTGGAGATTGAGGGTCCTTGTACTTGAGGTAAGCAATTTGGTCGGTGATCTTTTGCTTTCTCTCTCTGGATGGTTGGACAGAACCTTCAATGTCTCTGATGGACTTCAAGGTGATTCTGTATTGGTCGTATCTGTCAATGAATTGGTCTTCCAACTCACCGACTTCGTAGATTAAGACACCCAACTTGTCAGTGATGTCGGAGATATCGTCATCGTTACCTTCACCCCACAAGGAAAGTTGCTTAGCGACTTCCTTACGTTCACCAGCGGTGATTTCAATAGATCTCATGAGGTTCTTCTCCATCTTGATCAATTGAGCCAACTTTCTAGAGAGCTCTGGTCCCAAAGCACCGGCAGCAGACTTACGGAAAGAGTGGGAAATGGAGCCCTTACCGAAGAACTTGGACTTGGTGGACGATGGAGGAGGTGGAGGAGATTGCAATTGAGCAGCCGTAGGGGCTCTCTGGGATCTCAAAGAGTAGGTTCTGTGCATTGTGATAAAGGTTGGCGGTTAGTGAAACGAGGTAAAATGCTAGTATCAGGGACTATAGGACACTGGCAGACACACACGGCTAGTAGATAGATGGATTGAGTGCTGGCACGAAACTATTCGGAATAAACAAAACCAATTGGAAGAAACCAGAAAACTTTTACAACACTTTGTCCAAAAAAAGGGGGAGAGGAAATGGCGGTCAATTTATTGCATTTGGAATTTGGGAATTCCGGTGTGTGCCTAACGAAAAAGTGGGTTCGTGTGGATTGCAGGGATGTCGGAGGCAACTATAGCGAGAGCGAGAGATAGTGGAAAGGGCAGAAAAAAGATACGCGGGAGATAGGTGGGGAGAGTACGGCGAGAAAATGGGTGGCAGGGGGAGAAATAAGACGGGGAGGGAAGGAATATGGAGTGAGGGACAGCAGGCTTGTGGGAGAAAAGAGGAAACAGAAATGCGCCGGTGGAGAGAGCGTTGGCCAGTGGTTGGTGATTGCTGTCTGGTTATTGGTCATGGGTTCTGGTGTTGATGGCATGCGAGACGGCTATTAGATCTCAGTTGTGATCTTGCGGTGACACAGTCGCCCCGAATCAACCGAAACCGTTGCAAATCAACCACGTCATACCCATCCCGATGCTGGTTCCTCCATCTCGTCTCACGTTGTGAAATCTGTCGCGGGCCCCTTTATCAGGGAGGACGACTTTCAGCTGTCGCAATTTCGAGAAACCTGGCTGATTTTCCCTTTTAGGAAAATGAAATTCTGTAAATAATATAAATAACAGTGGAAGACAATAGAAACCGACGACAACCAGCCATTTCTGGGGGTGTCTGCAGGAGATGGGCCTGTCGGCGTAGGGGCTGACCATAGGCGTTTGAGATAGACATGAAACATGTAGCCACGATGGAATGGCTCCGGAGCGATGGGTGCATCTCCTATTCGCCAGGCGACGAAAACCTTAAATGTCTTGGGAATTCTCATTTGGCACCTACGACGACCCACATAGCCTTGTACGAAGAGCAGGTTCCGCCTCTCGCTCGAGAATTCCATCTCAACGCGTGAGCCACTGTCGATGAAATGTCATAACTCCACCGGTGGTCACGAAGAAACTTCCTCCGTAGATTGCTATCAGCAAAGAAGCAAAGAACTTGGAAAATCCTGTATTGATAGATTCCACGTGATTGAATGCTACATTTTCAGAGCCACTCCGAGAAGACCGGAATTCTTATTTCTAATTATGGGTGGTGTCATAACTGCATTCTTTCTTCTGGCTTCACACCATACAATCTCTAGCTACATTGCTCTACATGACCACTGCTCCACAACCAATCGGGCTCATCTTCTTTGTCCTTCTGCGTCATCTCTGTTGCTCCAGTAAGTTCTCTCGGAGCCTTCCTCGACCCAAAAATAACTGCATTGAAAATACCCTGTACAGGATAGAAGCCATTGATGGCATACAATGGGGTGGTGAGGCGACGATATTGGCCGTCTGTAGAACGTAGCAGAATCTAATTCCGGTATTAGGCACGTAAAGTCAACTAAAATGGCTGCAGTGCATCTCGTGAATTGAAGGAGTGGTGATCAGTATGTTCTCGGGCTATTACCATTGCAAGGTAGTGCTTTTCCAGGTCAGCGCACCGGGGTAACAAACAGGGCTGAACAAAGAAGGTGGTCGATCTGGGCGGGTCTGTCACTAATCTCCATCTACCTCCCCTTATTTCCTTTCAGTGGACCCGTGGTAGCTCCCACATCTAATTCCAACTCCACCTGTAGCCTCTATATGCATCGACGTTGAATCCGAGGTATCTCGCAGGATGTGCCGTCCCCTTTCATGCCTACGTAATTCATCCCGAAGAAGTCGTCCGATACAGAACCACAGTGAACTCCCCAGATTGGCACACTTCCCACAATGCCCCAAGGAATGACAGTGCCCCTCCGTAATTTCATTCCTCGATGCATCCTGCAGTGACTTCACTGTCGCTTAGACTAACAACCTCTCCGGCATATACAGTTCATTAGAATCGTTTGATGATTGTACCAATTAGGAAACCACAGTGAGCAAAGTTAATCTATGGGTGTGGATTGAAAAATTTTCTTTATCTTATCGATATCTGTTCCAAGATACGATACAGGGTTAGGGAATAAGTGCCTCTACTGGACGTCAAGGTTGGCCGTAAGTCCAGCATTTTAGTGTAGTAGTAGTGGGAACCAATATGCCTTCGATTTTTCATAGGTACAACCAGCTCCTCAAGAGCTATCCGTTCCGGACCAATATGGTCACAACGGGTTTCTTCTTTGGACTCGGAGATGCAGCAGCACAGTACATGTTCCCCCATATAGAGGTGACAACGACTACAAACGAGAAAGGCGAAGTGATAGAAAAGTCCGAGAGCCTTCCATACAATTTTCCTAGAACAGCGAGATCCATGATCTACGGATCAATGTTCTTTGCACCCATTAGTGTCATGTGGCATGGAAAGACGCTTCCAAAAATAAAGAACCCGTTTATAAACATCCTCCGCCGAAAGCAAATGACCGAAGACCCCAAACTTACCCGTAGATTACACTTTTACGATACCATTTTTCGTTTATCCATAGATCAACTCATTGTGCCTGGATTAATCTGGATCCCCTTATATAACACGGTAATGGTAACCCTAGCACTACACGAACACCCCCTCGAATTAGCATACGAGAAGTTGCAAAAGAACTGGTGGAATGTGTTGAAAGCCAGTTGGACTGTCTGGCCAGCCTTTCAACTCGTCAACTTGTACTTCATTCCCGTCCACTTGAGAATCGTGGCTTCCAACGTATGGTCCATTGGCTGGAACGGATTCTTGAGTTTCATTCATAACACCAGGGGCCACGGTAAGGGAAGTGGCAAGCGTTTGGAACAGGTTCTTGATATCGAGGACGACGAACAAGAGATTACTATGGTTTACGATTAGCGAACTTCCCGTAAAATTACCCCACATAATCTACAGTAATCAGGTTATGCTATCACACCTTCAATAATTTTACACAACATACATGCATATTAGTTAGATCTCTTCTGGCTATGGATTAATAGACACCACTTCCCGAACTTTCGCACTGGATAGAACCCGTAGAATCTTTCCACAATTCCATTTATTTGTCGGTACAGCCCTTATTGCCTTATGTTAGTGCAGTGAGCAGCATTTTGTAGCAACTGAAAAATTCCTTATCGCAGAGCAAAAGGCTTAAAATAGTGTATGGTGAGATGATTGCTGATTTCATTTAAAGATTGTTACACCTGAATTTGCAGTAGATCTGGGTAGCAGTAGAAAAACTGAGTCAATTGAATTTATTTATTGTCAACATAAACCGCTGAAGTAGTATTTCTTTGGAGACATTACAGAATCGAAGATGGCTTCGTTGTTCGCCAAATATAACAAATTGCTCCTCAAGAGACCCTTGCTAACCAACATCATCAGCACTGGGTTTCTCTTTGGCAGTGGCGATTTCCTAGCTCAGCGTCTCTTTCCACCTAAGGATGGGCCAATCCCTCCGTACGACTTCCCGAGAACAATAAGAGCTGTGATCTACGGATCGATAGTGTTTGCTCCCATTGGAAGCCGCTGGTACAAATTGTTGAATATCATAAAGATGCCAGTTCGGTTCAAGAAGGCCAAGATAAGCGCCGTGGGCGATACATTACTAAGAGTAGGAGCCGACCAGTTGATCTTTGCTCCTTTCATTGGTATTCCGTTATACTACACTGTGATGACGTTGTTCCGTTTCGAAACGGATAACATTTACGAGACCGTCAAGACACAGCTCGATATCAACTGGTGGAACACCTTGTTGTCCAATTGGCTCGTGTGGCCGCTTTTCCAGTTGTTCAACTTCTACTTGTTGCCGACGCATTTCAGGCTATTGGCGGTGAACTTGTTCAGTATCGGTTGGAACTGCTACTTGAGCTACCTATTGAACCGGAAGGACATCGAGATCAAGAGCGTGGGTATTCCAGAGCAAGGAATCGAGTTTGAGTGATGGGATACGAGCAAAGAACCAAAGAAGCTATATGCGAGAGTACTACAGTGAGAGTAACGGACATACGGTTTTACAGTAACGTTTCTTTTAGAGTGTTGTTCCATAAGGTTATATAAAAAAGGCATACGAGAGGTTTACCCAGATCCAATATACCACGTAAATTGAACACGAAACAGTCCAATCGTTCTTTTCACAGTTCGGACTTGTAGGCCACGTCCTGGGCGAAATAGCCGTACTACGTAGCACTGCTGTCATGTAGGCGTACGTAGTGGGGCCACAGCCGAAAGAGGAATAGGAATGTCTAATAGGGCCAGATGTCAGATGTCAAACGTGAATGATGTCATAAGTCCAAATGCCAAATGCCGTATGCGGAAACTCAGGGGTGCAACAATGATGCAGAGAGTATATAGTCCATACGTAAATATAGGGAGAGTGCCTTATTTAACGTCTTTAACCAAAGACTAAAACCTAGGGCTACGTATCCGTTACCTTGTCAATTTACATTCTACTACATTACTGCTTTATTCCATGTGCTAGGGCTTAGTGTAGATGTGCCTGAAGTGTGATTTCGGCTCAGGTTCACGGTATTTAAGGGGTGTCCGTCTAAAGTGTTTCATGGTGGGGTGCTGGCTTATGGTGGAGGAGCCTTTTAGTGAAACTCCCTCAGCTATTGGTGGGGAGCACAATATAGAGCGGACGGGGGATGTGGAAGCGTTACTGTGGTACTAACCAGGGCCATGCCGATGTATATATTGTATCGTTCTTTATGGGTTTCCTCTCTCTCTATAAGAATACTTCTACCCCAAGCAGCCTACCACTGGTACTCTCTCCACTTTTGGCAGTCGTTCTCCTCTCTCACTACACAGTCTCGTTCTGGTCTCACCCCATATTCCGTGTTCCAAGTTCGTGGGTCCAAGAGTACTGTCATAGTTTACGCTGTCATAGTGGATTCTATGGTTACGGTGTGTGGTGTTGTATTACTACAAGCTTGAGCCTATTCCACGGTATGCTGGTCTACAGCGTTTCGTTATGCTGTATAACCAGTACTGTCGTTACCCAGTGCTTCTAATATCTCCTATATCCTGCTTGCACCTCATACCAACTAGTGCCCCTAATACACTACTAAACTGCTACACTGCTACACTAATGCTCTGCTACACTGTCACACCCTCTTTGTTCTCGCATTCTCCCTCACCCGCCTCCATATAACACCTGCTTGTCACCGTCATTCTCGCTCGTTCGTTCCTCATTCTCAGTGTCAGTGCAAGTTCTCACTCTCACTCACACTTTCCATTCCTTCATACCCACTCGTACCCTCACTCCCTGGCATTCTGTCACACCCTTTCCTTCATACTCTCTCACCACTCTCACTCTGGTCCCCATATGATTCTCTGCTGGTGAAATCCGGCTACCCAAAAACGTACACAAAACCAAGTCAACAACGAACACCAAAAACCAGAAAACCAAAACCTCCAATTCTACTTTCTGCTTTCTGGCTTCTGGCTTCTGGCTTCTGGCTTCTGATTTCCGTTTGCTGATTTCTGTTTTCCGTTGAGAATTCGAAATTGTTGCTGGCACCGTGGTTTGTCGAGTGTTATTTCGTTCTTGTGTTCTTGTGTTCCTCTGTTTCCCGTTCTCGTGTTTCGTGTTCCCCTGTTTCTGTGTGATTTCGCTACTCGTTACTTACCCAGCATACCCTAGCAACACCGCCACAAGAGTCTCTCCACAACACCCCAGAATCCGTATATAGAAAAGACAACACGTCCACCCATCAGCGTCTGTCGTGAACCCGTCGAATCACATTAACTTAGTCTTTGATACTGCTAGTATCAAAATCCAGTTGTTTAAGCGCTCAGCCAGAAAGTCGTTCCGCTCAACAGCCTTCAATTCGTCGTCGGCCCAGAAATATCACCAAATTCGGCCGTCCTTAGTGCAGCAAGAACCGTTCCAGTTCTATCAACGGCTTGAAATCCATCGTCCACTGTCGCCGACTCAAGCTTATATCATTTCGTTTCAAAGTTGAAACTGTTATAGACACTCTGTTGTCCAGTGAATACCAATTGTTTCCAGCAGAAGCCGTCATATACCATTGCTAATTCGCAATTGATAGGTATACTGACCGCCAACACCCAATTAAATAGACCACTATCAATAATACCCGTTCAACACTCACCTCGTGTACTTAGAACGTATCCACGAAGCACAATCTCGTCTTCAAACTAATTTCCACTTTCGTCGCTTCACATCGTTTCGAACTCCACACTCAAAATGATGAAGGGCTTCAAAAATAGGCTAACTCGGAATAAGAATACGCCCACAACCAAGAAAACCGATAAGAAGGTAGAAAAGGAGAAAGATAAGGAAAAGAGAGCAACTCTGCCTACGTCGTCATCGTCGGTTGCTTCTTCCAAGGGATTAGAGCGCCTGTCGCTGTCGTCGTCGCTTAAGAGCAACTCGCCAAGTCCGTCAAGAAACAACAGCTCAAGCTCCCAGAAATCGGGTACTACCTCATCCAACTCCACGGTACAACAAGGCTCTTCTTCTCCACAACCACCGGCCAATAAAGGAGCATCGGTCCAAGAATCACCAAAGATCGTTATCAGTAACGACTATGACAACGCTAATAGTAGTGGTATCAACAGCTCGTTCTCCTCCACGTCGTCGGCTAACACATCGAGTAACACTTCCGCATTTGGTACTGGTACCAACTCTTCCAACATAACGACAAGCAACATCACCCCAGTAACTCCAACTCCAACTTCACCAATCAACTCATCCACTAGCCTCCACAGCACCAGCCTCAATCCCGGTTTAGGCTTCGAAGGCAAGGCTCAGCACTCCCAACAAGCTGCCCACCCTTACCAACTCAATCCAAACATTTCCTCGCCCACTAAGGAAGCCTTCGATATCGATCTCATTGTGACACCTAAACGTCATTCCCTGTCGAGATTTGAACCAAGTACATCGGATAAATATCAAGAAATTGTCAAACTTCCGAATTTCGATGAAGTATTACCAGAGGATCAGATCCAACTCTTTGTACAGAAGATTGACCAATGTAACATCATGTTCGACTTTGGTGATCCTACCTATGATTTGAGGGGCAAAGAGATCAAAAGAATTACTTTACAAGAATTGATTTCATTCATTTCGAACAATAGATTTACCTACACCGACGAGATGTACAAGCATGTAGTGGCTATGTTCAAGAAGAATCTTTTCAGGCCTATACCTCCACCAGTTAACCCAGTGGGAGAGTTATATGACCCAGATGAGGATGAGCCTGTCAGTGAGTTGGCATGGCCACATATGCAAGCTATTTACGAATTCTTCCTTCGTTTTATTGAGCTGCCAGACTTCCAACATCAAATTGCCAAACAATACATCGACCACGAGTTCATCTTAAGGATTTTGGAATTGTTCGACAGTGAAGATCCAAGAGAAAGAGACTGTTTAAAGACAACATTACATAGAATCTATGGAAAATTCTTAAGCTTAAGAAGCTTTATCAGAAAGTCAATCAGCAACGTGTTTTTGCAGTTCGTTTATGAGACTGAACGTTTCAATGGTATTGGTGAGCTTTTAGAGATCTTAGGTTCTATCATTAACGGTTTTGCATTACCATTGAAGGAAGAGCACAAGATCTTCTTGGTACGAGTTTTGATGCCCTTGCATAAAGTCAAGAGTTTGTCATTGTACCACCCACAATTGGCATATTGTATTGTTCAATTCCTTGAGAAGGATCCTATACTTACCGAGGATGTCATAATGGGATTGTTACGTTACTGGCCTAAGATCAACAGTCCAAAGGAAGTGATGTTCTTGAACGAAATTGAAGATATATTTGAGGTAATGGAACCAAGCGAGTTCCTCAAGATTCAAATTCCACTTTTTGCACAGCTTTCAAAGTGTATATCTTCCCCTCATTTCCAGGTTAGTGAAAAGGTCCTTTGCTATTGGTCCAACGAATATTTCCTCACACTTATTACAGAGAACGCTGAAGTAGTGCTTCCAATAATCTTTGCTTCGTTGTATGAACTCACCAATGCAACTCAACCTGGTATTGAGAATGGCTTGATGCAACAAAAGCTCTTAGATCATCCAGAAGCTACAACTGACGCCAACGGAAACTTGATCGACAATGGATTGGTTCTTCAAGATCTTAGCCAAGGAATAATTCCCAGCTCCAATGACCCCTCACATCCTCATTACAACCTCCTTCAGATACACGGAGGAGAGAATACCAATAACAACAATCATAACCACCAGGACATGAACGGGAATGTTATTCCTGATGATGAGTATTACGACTCATTTTCATCCATGCAAGGGGGTTCTGGTCATAACCCACTTGGGGACGATTACAATGGTTATGACGAAGGAGGAAATATGCTCCAGCACAACCTGGCAACTTCCAACTGGAATCGTAGCATCCATCAGCTTGCTTTTGGAGCTCTTAAAGTCTTCATGGACCACAATCCTATTTTATACGATCACTGCACTTTGTTGTACCACCAGCTGTTGGAGGAACAGAAACAAAGAGAAGTGGCAAGAAAGGAGGGCTGGAAACGTATTGAGGACTATGTACGTAGCGTAAAGGAGAAGAAACAACAAGAGAATGACAAGGAGGGACTAAGAATGGTGTGAAAAGAACAAAGGCTTTTGAATTCAAATGAGGTGAGATGTACTCGCCAAGCATTTGCTTCTTAAGCCTCTCCAGCACATATTATCTTACACCAGAATAGGATTGATTTGTTCTTCCAACATAAGCTCATTAATAACACGCGAAGTGTGAGTAATTGTCATAAGAGAAAACCCCGCCAGCAGCTCCTTCCCACATTCAATGGCGAAGAACAGTCCGCTTAAGATCCATATGCGATCAATACAGTATATTTTTGTTTCTACATGTTTGTCTTTAATTTAAATGTATACATCGAGTATTATTTCTTCAAATAGGGTTTATAAATACAGTTCGATGTATGGTCTTCTAAAGAGTAGAGTAGACACAGTAGGAAGAGAGAATTTAGAACTTGACGTGCTTATGCATAGATCTACACCATGAGTAAAGAGTTACAGTACGAACATATACATACAGTAATAGGTATATAGTTATCCTTCTATGAAAGGGGTTACCCGGATTTTAAAAACTTTTCAGAAGAGTGTTCATCAGTATAGTGAATATTTAAAAGTAATTATATTGTTCATTAGGTTTCTTATTGTTTCTTTTAGTAAGAAGAGAACTTATGGAAGAGTAGTCAGAATCCTGTGGTGTGCTATGGTCAAAGTCGATCTTTATTGATTTGACTAGGGCCTTGTATATGGACTGATGTGGAAAGTCTAGGTGAATTATAATGGTATGTTTAACTTCAACGGGTGTATATCGTTTCGTGCAAGCGCTTATTTCTCTGAAATAAGGAATATTTAAATGATGATTCTACATAATTGAATATCTATAATTTAGTTATAGATGTGGTGATAGTAATTCCTATAGAACCGCTACTCTGATTACATATTTATGGCTTCATGAAATGACACTTTCCAGGCTTTCAGCTTAGCTTATAGTGAATACTAACAAGTGTTTAAGATTTTGCATTATTCAATATTCATATAGATAATTCACTGAATAAATATCACACACTGCCTTGTTATAATGTAGAACTTAAGGATTGGCGACTTGAACGCGTTGATTCTTTGGCTGTAGTTGCGAAATTAATACAAAGAGAAGCAGTAGACCGGAGGACCTAGTATACGAGAGAAGGCTCAAGATCGGAAATGTTACGGGAACTACAAGGGAAATTCAAAGCTTTTGTCTGTCATTAAATTAATTCCATGGTTTACTAGAACAGTTTTCAATAGATTGAATCGATCTCTAGCGTCTACTAGAAGATTAATCAAACATAGCACCGATTACACGTGGTATCGAGTTTGTATCTCAGTACACAGTAAACACCACTACAAGCTTCCGTGGCCATAAATCGGTGGAGCAAACCATTTCGCCAATATGTAGTGTCGAACTCTTTCTCCGACTGTGTTAAGGCTTCTCCGCTTTTGCTTTTGTTGCACACATTTTGCAGCCGAAGCAATTTTATAATTTTGATGACTAGTGGTTATAAACCCCTATACGCTTACTGCTTCATTATAGTATTGTGGGAGAGCTTATGTCCCACTTGGGGGATACCTTTGTTTATGCTTTTACTATTGTATGGTGATTCTCCAAGGTCTATGCTTATTGTTCAGTTGCCGTGCGCTTCAATGTATTGTAAGAGAGCCAATATTACAGAACCAAATTCACCGGATCTCCACTACAAGTTTACATGCACTAGTCATGTGTGTTCTGTCTATATTCACAGCGAGACACCATGTACCCCGTAACAGCAAACGCCAGCTTTCATTGTGGATCAAGGCTACACACCAAAAATCGGAACCAGGCCCGCGGAGCAACCGTGGAATCGCTTACTAAATCACAAATACACCGTAGCTTTCTCCAAAAGAGCAATATCGCGTGTTTACCATTGCAAAATCAGAGGATTCTACTCTCCGGCTCGGAGCAATAGAACGCTCCTGCTCGACCTTATCGACGGATTTTTTAAAGTTCATGTAAACAAATCTAGGGAATTACTAATAGTGCACTAGTAACTCCGATTGTAAATAGCCACTACATTTCAAACACACGCAATGAACCCATTCAGTACTAACAGAGAACCACACAAACAAACTTCTATTTCACCAGAATCTCTAAAAAAGAAACTACATCTACACCAGCAGAGCCTCGCTGCATATACGTCAAATCTATCCAAATGCTTCATTTTCCAATGCCTCTATCTCCCACAATCTCCATACTTTATACCGTGTAGGGCGTCTGAAAAAATTTCGCATCTCATCAAAAGAAGTCAAAAAAAAAAATTAGTAAGGCCGAAAATTTTTCGATGGAATGATATATAAGCCGGTGGATATCCAGGTTTATTTTAGCATTTTGGATTTTCTTTTTTGGCAAAGTTTGCCCCTTTTGACATAGGCCATCTTGTACTCTCACTTACTACTCTGAAAACATCAAAAATGGTCTTGGACGCTACTAAAGCTACCTCTTTCTTGAAGGAATACCCTAAGAAGGACGGATTGAACATCAAGCAATTGATTGACTCCTCCAACTTCGGTGGTTTGACCTACAACGATTTCTTGGTTTTGCCAGGTTTGATTAACTTCCCTTCCTCGGCTGTCAGCTTGGAGACCAAGTTGACCAAGAAGATCACCATCAAGGCCCCATTCGTCTCGTCTCCTATGGACACCGTGACCGAAGAGAGCATGGCCATCCACATGGCTCTTTTGGGAGGTATTGGTATCATCCACCACAACTGTTCTCCAGAAGAACAAGCTGAGATGGTCAGAAAGGTCAAGAAGTACGAGAACGGTTTCATCAACGATCCTGTTGTTGTCACCCCAGAACTCACAGTTGGTGAAGTCAAGCAAATGAAGGAGAACTTAGGTTTCACTTCTTTCCCAGTTACTGGTATGTATAAGCGCATAACTTGAGTTATCGCTATTAACCCGAATAATGATTGCAAATGCTCTTTCTGATGATCTTTCTTTAATTAATAACTTTCGTTCTACCGAATTACATCACACGATGTTGAGGATATTCTATTTCTGACTACTTATTGGAACAGCAAGGTTTTCTTGCTGTTTTAATTATAATTGTGCAATTATTGGTGGTGGTTAGCGTTTTTCGCAGCCAAATAACACGAGTACTAACATTATGCTTTAGACAACGGTAAAGTTGGTGGAAAATTACTTGGTATTGTGACTTCCCGTGACGTCCAATTCCACGAGGACAACTCTGCTTCCGTCTCCGAAGTCATGACCAAGGACTTGATTGTAGGAAAGGAAGGTATTACCTTGACTGAAGGTAACGAATTATTGAGATCTTCCAAGAAGGGTAAGTTACCAATTGTTGACAAGGACAACAACTTGGTTTCTTTGATCTCTAGAACTGACTTGCAAAAGAACCAGTCTTTCCCAGACGCTTCTAAGTCTTTCCACTCCAAGCAATTGTTGTGTGGTGCTGCTATCGGTACTATCGAGGCTGACAGAGAAAGATTGGACAAATTGGTTGAGGCCGGTTTGGACGTTGTTATCTTGGATTCCTCTAACGGTTCTTCCGTTTTCCAAATTGAGATGCTTAAGTGGATCAAGGGTAAGTACCCTGAATTAGAGGTCATTGCTGGTAACGTTGTTACCAGAGAGCAAGCCGCTATCTTGATCGAAGCTGGTGCCGATGCTTTGAGAATCGGTATGGGTTCTGGTTCTATCTGTATCACCCAAGAAGTCATGGCTTGTGGTAGACCACAAGGTACTGCTGTTTACAACGTTACTGAGTTTGCCAACAAGTTTGGTGTTCCATGTATCGCTGATGGTGGTATTGGTAACATTGGTCACATCACCAAGGCTTTGGCTTTGGGTGCTTCCACTGTTATGATGGGTGGTTTGTTAGCTGGTACCACTGAGACTCCAGGTGACTACTACTACCGTGATGGTAAGAGATTGAAGACCTACAGAGGTATGGGTTCTATCGATGCCATGCAACAAACCAACACCAACGCCAACGCCTCCACCTCCAGATACTTCTCTGAGTCTGACAAGGTTTTGGTTGCCCAAGGTGTTTCCGGTGCCGTTGTTGACAAGGGTTCTATCACCAAGTTCGTTCCATACTTGTTCAACGGTTTACAACACTCCTTGCAAGACATTGGTATCCAGTCTTTGCAAGAATTGAGATCCAAGGTTGACAACCACGAGGTCACCTTCGAGTTCAGAACCGCTTCTGCCCAATTCGAGGGTGGTGTTCACGGTTTACACTCCTATGAAAAGAGATTGCACAACTAAGCGTATATACGATATAGTTATCTCAGCCTGTGCTTAATGAAAGTACATTGTATTTTAGCCTAATAATAAAAATGAATTGATAGAACGAGATCTGAGCGGAGCGTGGTCATGTCTGAATGAACACATGTAGTTTAGTAGGGTAGAAGGTTGGGAAGAGTCAAGTACTATGAATTGATGCAAAATGTATATGACAAGATAACGCGGCGCTACCATATCACAAAAACTGGACTGTTAATCGTTTTTGGTGGGGAAAGTCTTCTTTTTGTAGAGGTTATTTGTGATTACTATGAAGTCTTAGGACTATGCAATGCTTAATTCTAATTTTATTCAGATTGTAGTTGGATTTAGGCAATTAAAGTAAATATCTCGTTCTCTGAAGAGTTTTCTGGAAGTACTACCAATCCATTTCTGGTGTAACCGTATTCCAGTTGAACAGCCTCTGGACAAAAGCAAAGGCTGTGAAAAATGGGATACTATTGCGGTATGGGTGGACTCATAGAGAAGAGCCAGAATAGCGAGAACCGCTAGTGAGAAGAGTGGCCACAATACCAGTTTAGTATTCGTGGTTTGTTAGGATGGAGGAGGTATAATTAGATAATAATAGTAGTGAAAATAATGGTCTCACGTAGATAGTTCTGTATAAAGATAGACATCGAACAGGATAGCGTCCGCCATCTCTCTACAATACGACTCCTCTAAATGATGCCAATATCTCTTCATCGTAGTTGAAGCATATGACGTTGGCTCAGTGGGCTATCGCCATGACGTCTTTTCTCTGAAAAGGGCCTGTGAGATTAGTGCGAGTGGTTGGAGATTAGAGAGAGATTAGTGAGAGGGTAGTGCGAGATTAGAGAGAGACTACCGAGAGTAGTTCGAGAAGCGAGCGGTGAGAATAGTGAGCAGAAAGTGAGAGTAGAGAACAGTGGAGAGAATAGATGTTCAGTTGTTTCTCTTTTAATTGTCTTGTCATACATTAAGACTTTTACTCATCTGCTACAATTGATACTACATCATCTAAAATGAACTACTTGAACTACGATAGAAACCTGCAGCCCACAAAATTCGACCAGAACGCCAATACCAACTTGGATCAAGACGTCAATAACTCGAGAGCTGCGAGATACAAATCCAGTCAGCTTGAGGTGAAGAAATACCTCCAGAGCACATTAACCCCACACTTTCCCACCCTTTTCGATAGCAAATTCGGCAATGGCTCGAATAGCAACTACATAAATACCATAGATTTGGCCGATATCCTCCACGATGGCGAGGTGTTGTGCAAATTGGGCTCGTTGTTACCAGTCACGAAGGTGCCCAATAACCCTTGCAAGTCGAAATACAAAAACTCGAAAATGCCGTTTATTCAGATGGAAAACATCTCATTCTTCCTTGGGATCTGCGGGGCCATCGGCTTGCCCCACGACGAGATCTTCCAGACTGTCGACCTTTACGAGTCAAAAGACCCCTACCAAGTAGTTATCACGTTGATGTCGTTTTCGAGGCTCGCCAATAACATCGACCCGACAGCTTTTCCGACCGTGATTGGGCCCAAACCAGTCAAGGTCAAGCCTACGATCCCAACCAAGCCATTCAAGTTGAGATCCTAGACATTCACATCATCTGGCCAATGACCTATCTCTAGTTAGTAAGTACTACCATAATAGAAATCGTTAACTATGAAGGGCACCACATGCAGGCACATCTTTAACCCACAGAATTTTTTTTTGGCTCATCTCTGGCATTGAAAAATTTATATGTAGAAGAAGATCATTGCAAGTGTTCTGTAAGAGTAGAGGTAACTTGAAGAGTTTACTGCTAGTAGTTGATTAGAAGCGAACTTGAACGTAGTTGACTTCATCCGAGCATTTTTCAGCAGCATATTCTTACTTTTCCGTAGTAAGATCACGACAGACTCGGAGAATACCTAGTATTCCATTTGCATCCCCATTCATTTCTAGAAGAAAACTCTGTCTTTAGTCTAGAACAACTCTGGATAACCTTACCAGAGCAGAACAAACATAGACAACCTTTAGTTCATTTTTACCGTTTAATACCTACTACATTCCCAGCATCAGCATATACCAGTGACAATCATCATGTCTGACGAAGTTATTTGGCAAGTTATAAATCAGCAGTTCTGTGCATTCAAATTAAAGACCGATAAGGGCCAGAATTTCTGCAGAAATGAGTACAACGTCAGTGGTTTATGTTCTAGGCAATCCTGCCCTCTCGCCAACGCCAGGTACGCCACGGTGAAGAATATCGGAGGAAAGCTATACCTTTACATGAAGACTGCTGAACGTGCCCACATGCCATCGAGAATGTGGGAAAGGATCAGATTGTCGAAGAACTACAACAAGGCCTTGGGTCAGATAGATGGTCACTTACAGTACTGGCAGAAGTTCTTAATACACAAGTGTAAGCAAAGATTGACGAGATTGACACAAGTGGCCATAACAGAGAGAAGATTAGCATTACAAGACGAAGAAAGACACTATGTTGGTGTCAAGCATAAGGTCAAGAGAAGAGAAGAAAACAGAGAAAGAAAAGCCCTTGCTGCAGCCAAGATCGAGAAAGCTATCGAAAAGGAATTGTTAGACAGATTGAAGAGTGGAGCTTACGGTGACAAGCCATTAAATGTTGACGAAAACATTTGGAAGAAGGTCTTGGGTAAAGTGGACGAAGTCGAACAAGAAGAAGAATTCGATGAGGAGGAAGACTTCGAATTGGAGAGTGGTGAAGAAGATGAAAGTGATGTTGGCGAGGTCGAGTACGTTGAAGATGATGGTGACGATGAATTGGTCGACTTAGAGGATTTAGAAAGGTGGTTAGACGACTCCTCATCTGAGGGTGAACAGGAGGACAGTGAAGATGATGAGGACTCTGACGATGAGGGTGATAAATCCACCAAGCGCAAGGCTGCATCTGGTGACAACAAAGCTAAGAAGAGAAGAAGAGCCAGAGTGGAAATCGAATATGAACAAGAGCCAGAATCACTTCAAACCAACATTGTTTCGTAATGAATGGTGCGCTAGATCAATATATAGAAACATCGCCATAGAAATGAAAATGTACAATAGTCTTTCAAGATCAGGGCTTATGCACGTATATCCGAACTATAGACGTTTGTATTAAAGCCTATAAAGTGTAATAGGAGAAGACACATAAAGAAACACGAATGACACTATCTACTATTTCTTCATTATTTCTATCCCTAACCGTGGAAGTAATAGGACATAATACAGGAATCATAATCTTCCAAGATACCACCTGGGTCACTACTTGCCAGGACACCAATAAATTTTGCAAATTAAGGTAAAGTTGTCCTACTTTGAGAAGCTGCTCTTCATTTTCATTATTCCCCCTATCGAAATTTTGTATTTATTGATTCCTGCCCCATATCAAAGACATGATATCACGAGCTAGAATTGAAACAGCTCCTTAACAAAGTATATACCCAAGAGAGAGAATTCCTAGCTGGACTCAAACATGATTCGAGCATCAAAAAATTCAGAAAGCCCATCAGTGGGATCATAGTCAACCAGGATTCCAATAAATTTTGGCTTATTCACATAGAGCTGCCCCAATTTGAGTAGGTGTCGTTCCTCTATATTTGCTCTTCTTAGATTGATAAACTTTAAACCTTCATTCCACTTTATAGTTGAACTATCGCTAATATGGCAATTACTTAAATCCAATGCAAATAAACCTTCTGGTAGTCGTAGCTCATTTTCAGCCAAGTACTCCTCTAAGTCACTATAACATAGAACAAGATTTTTCAAATCTTTATATTCTGAGAAGTCTCCAATGAAAGACTCTGCTCCTAGAGGACATCGAATTTCTCGTATTCCCATCGGAAAGTAACGAATATCTAATTCGACTTGTATGGTATAAAGCAGCAAGGTTTGCAACCGTTTGCTGTTTTGTAGTTTGAGGTGACCCCGATAGGTCTCTTTTGCCAACCTGAAATCCAAATATTTCAAGTTGGGCAACTCTATATCGATATCCTGTTTAGATGTCATATTAGCAGAAACTTTCAAATGGATCAATGATTCCGGCAATGACTCTACTAAAGCCTTATCGAATTGTCCAACAGAAATATCTAATTGAAGTAAATCTCGTGGAAACATAAAGTCTCCAGAAACACACGTAATCAGGTTGCCTTCCAACTTCAAAACCTTCAACGATGCTGGTAATCTTAATTTGTCTGGTTCAAGGGTTCGATCGAACCTATTACCAGATAAATCTAAGGTGTGCAAATCTTTGACATTACTTAAGTGACAATCAACAAGCAAATTCTCCTTCAAGTTCAAATATTGCAAATTCAGGGGAATTTGTGATGCCAAGGATCCATAATACTTCAAGTTGTTTCCACTTAAATTGAGAGCACAAAGCTTTGACAACCTTGGAAGATTTGTATTTGAAAAGGAGAAGATCCCATTATTTGACAAGTCCAAATTCAACAAGGACAACGGAAACTGAATTGAATTCAACGTAATGAGGTTGACTGCTTTTAGCTCCAAAATAGTGAGATTAACTGGTAGTTTTAACTTTTCAAAATTAACAGTTGATTTGAAATTCCTTAACTTTAAAGTGGTCAAAGTCGAAGGTAATGACAAGTGACCGTCCAAAACCATAGCCGAATCTGCATTGATATCTAGATATTTCAAACTTTGAGGAAGCTTACATTCAGGGCCCAATTTAAAGAATCGCCTGTTATCAACTTCAAAATGTGAATCTGTCTTAAGTACATCATTTTCTTCTGCACTTAGCTTCCCTATAAATGTAATTACTTTCAACGAAGTGGGGAGTTCTGTATCCACAAAAAACGATTTCTGACTCAATGATGAACACCCTTTAACGTTTAACGTTAGCAAGCACTTATATTGGGCGAGGCTGACGACGGAGGCTAACTTGTCGCAAGCTTGCAATTTCAAATCTTCGATTCCCGAAGGTAATCTTAACTGATCAAGAGACTCAATTCCTTTAGCTGTGAAAGTGACCTTTTTAAGATTTGACAAATGGGAAAGGTCAACAACAGAATTTCCAGCTGTGAAGTAGCGATTATAGGAATCCTGTCCCTCAATACATAGCTGAAAGTCATCCAATGATGAAGGTAGGTCAAATTTATAATAAGGCAAGTTTTCGTTTAGTAATGACAGATTGAGGGTTAGCTTTTTCAATCGTTTGGGTAAATACTTGAAATCCTCAACTGTTATGTCAGTGCGATAAAGCTCTAATATCATCAAATTTGGAACATTATCAAAGAATACTTCTATGTCGGGAATGTCCCTCCTCATGAAGAGTTGCTTAAGACTTCTTGACTTGAACTCCGTCACATCAGATGTGCTCAGTTGGCCGCACACGAGTCTCTCAAAGTTGAAGGGAAGATTAAGCACATACTGAATATTATCGTCTGTTGCTTCGGTTGCGTGCAAACACACTTCTAACTTGTCTACTGAAGTCAAGCGTTCAGATTGTGACTTTGAAAGTTGCAATAAAGACCATGAATCTAAAAACGCTATTGATCTTGGGATGAAATCTCGGTTCTGCTCAAGAAATGTAATAAAGCTGTATACGGTATTAAAAGTAGCCAAATCATCCGCTCGCTGCTTATAGATATCCTTTTGGGAATATTCATCAATTATCAAATCATCAAGATCGTTTGTTTTATCTTTTAGGGAGTTATAATCCTTTAAATCGAAAGGGTCACCGTCATCTGCTATACAGTGTATGGTGATGTCATTATAGGTCGATCTGAAAGCATAAGATTCGAGCCACAGATGCGTAGCCAAGATGGTTTTCAAAGTCTTTTTAGATAAGTTATCGCTTATCTTTTGAAGAACATTAGGGGGGAAATCCGGGACTCTTTCCCATATAGAAGCCATTTCCCTTGGTACTACTATGATATGATGTTGTCGAGAGTCTACATTTCAGTATTTTTTGGCAGACTTGATTTCGGTTGAAAAATGCATGTGCGTACGAATTTGCAGTCTAAAAAAGAATGCGAAATTCATTTGTGACAAAAAAATAACATGCACCCTTCGATTTGACGAGACGTGTATAGCTAACCTACATGATTATTTTGTATGATGAATATGATAAAATATGATAAAATATGATAATATGATGCTGTATACGTGGATGATTCACTTTTATCGAGACCTAAGATAGTATTTGCTATCACACAGCTGAGAGTTCTTTTTTTACACTGAGATAATGATCAGCATGATATCAGGTAGTATGAGCGAAAGGTAGCCTATTTCGTATACGACCATGAATTTTGACATCGCGCATCAGCACATCCAACGTCGGAATGAAGTCTTGGTGAAGTTCAAGGAATGGAACGAAATGAAAGTAAATGCTGTGTTAAAATGGTTCTACGGCAATGTCATTCTACATATATCTGAACCGTGGGATTCGAGAAAGAGGTTCGCAGAAAATATTGTTCAACCTTTCTTCGATAAATTATTAGTTATCCTTTGAAGAAGAGTAACCAGTAGCTCCATCAAGATAGTCACTATATGGCAATCCATGATTTCTAAGCCTTCTGTTGCCTCTAAAATCTTTTTGATGTGCTGTTGTCTATGAGTCTTCTATTTATTTTCTTTTTGTTTTGGACAACTCATTTTTGATGAAAAAGAGATTTGCAGCCTAAAATGACTCTTCATTTTGTGGCAGTTTACCTGTCGTGTATGATTTTAGTGAAGCATTTGGAGTCTATGCCATGTAATGCAATTTGAGGAGTAGTGCCCGCGGGAAGAGGGGCAACGAGTCTTATGTCAATCGCGAGTCTAGATACCCATGGAAAGATATCTTAAGGCGATTTGGTACATTCTTCTACAGAGCTTCTAAATATACGTTTCGGCTGTGCCCTGATATCAACTGAACGGATTTTAACTGAGATAAACGGAGTTGAAGACCTACGTTGACGGGTGCGAAATGTATTCAATCGAACATGCTGCCAAGCCTCAATTCGATGTCAAAGAGTCACCGGAGATTCAGCGTAATCCCTCAGCAGTCACAAAGGTTTTTTTCTAGTAAACCAAGATATATCGTAGAACTGTCTCTCCCGCTTATGTAGGAATATTCAAAAGGCAGCACAAACATTATACGTAGTATAATGTGTCAATTAGTTCCCAAAATAAGAACATTTGTAAGCAGATTACATGACTGCCATATGAATTCCAACTCATCATGGGACGATTCATACTGGGCAGTGACAGTGTTTTTCCGATTGATTTACGACGGAGATTAACGGAAAAAATGAAATTTGGCCGCAATCTGGAACATTTCCTATTTGGTAACTGCTCATAAATCAATTTACTCGATAGTGTTGCCTAAGTGAAGTTTCTTTATATAGATTTAGACTGGTCATAGCCCAAAAATCTCATTCTGAACCATGCACAAGATTGTATTAGTCTATTGTAGAGTGTGTTTGCCAAGAGTTTTCGCAGAGGGGCAGAGTTTGGTGTCCCTACAATTGATATGATATAGATTATCACTGCTTGTAAACACACTTGTGTTGGCGTAGTTTCCAACATTTCAGTTTGTTGTGTTCAGTTCAGAAAAGTACTATAAATGTACGCTAGTTTCCTTCGATGGAGCTTAATCTTTGTTCCATTCTTCGAACAATAACAAAAAATCAAATATGAATCAACTTCCAACCTGGTCCCCCAGCTCTATTCCGTCAAAGACTTCTTTATCTAGTATTGCTACAACTCATGGTCCCTCATTGTCCAGTGTTATCGCTTCCGTGTCTTCAAAGATTGTTGCGTCTGATTTTGATACAAGTGACCCCAATAGCTATTTGTACACATTAAGAGCTGCACAAGCTTCATTGACCATAGTTCAAGCGGAACAAGTCATTGCAACAGCAACTGATCAGTCTGTCTTAGCTCGGGCGACTCAAGCCATATTTGAATCAACTTTCAATTTGGTTGACTACGAAATAGAGGGATCTTCGTATCATACCATAAGTTTGAAACCTGCTGGCAATATTGTATTCTTAGTTTTATTTGGGCTCACCATGTTGTTCACAGTTGGTATGTTAGTGAAATCGAGATATCATTGGTATAACGTAGCGTTTGTTTGTGGGTTAGCTCTTGAATTCATCGGGTTTTTGGGAAGGACTCTCTCATTGAGCGACATGATGAATCTGGACTATTTTTTGGTTCAGTTAATTTGTTTGACAATTGCTCCAGCTTTCATCATGGCGGGAATTTATTTCTTATTCGGTCAACTTGCTGTACTTCACGGTAGAGAATTTTCCCTCCTCAAACCGATGTGGTACTCTTATTTGTTCATTGGTTGCGATATTTTTGCTCTCTTGATTCAATCCGCTGGTGGTGCCATTGCAGCAATAGCAGATGACAAAAAGACGTCAGATATTGGTACAAATGTCACAATTGCTGGCATTGCTATTCAAGTTGTTGCAATGTCCTTCTTCCTCGTATTCTGGTTCAACTTTTTGCATAGAGTGTACTTCAAGAAGAGAAAGATAGTTGGACTTTATTTAAAAGACAACACCACCACAAAGGCTTTCTCTCATGCTTCTCTTCAGAACTTCCTACTCCTACTCCTCAATGGCAGAAGTGCAAGACTCTACAAAGAGAATTATTTGGATCAACATTACAACCCCAAATACTCACTGATAAGAGCAAGGAAGTTATTCAGTTGGTTTCCCCTTGTTATGACAGTGTCAGTGGTTGTTATTTACATCAGATGTGTTTACAGATTAGCCGAATTAGCTCAAGGTTATCGTGGATATTTGATTACCCATGAAATCTATCTCATGGTTTTGGATGCATTGATGCTTGCCATAGTAGCCATTTTATTTGTTCCTTTTCATCCTTACTTTGTTCTTGGTTCAGAGGTAGTTATTACTGCAAAATCCATCAAAAGAAACGAAGACGAAGCAGGTATTGAAAACGATAGCAGTGATTCCAATGATATAAGCCTCGAAGAGGTGGAACCGCGAATTGATTTTGATAGTATCCGAACCAAATTGAACTACCCGGCTTAGAATTTCTTTGAATATAGAAGAACTCCGGCGGATGTAAAACTCAAAGGGTTTAAGCTTTGTGTCCAAGGGTATAATTTAGGGCCAGGTATATTATAGGGCCGGAAGAACTTACGGCTGTTAAGTGTTGCGGGAATGATAGATAAACACCGATATCAACGGAAGTAACTACAGGTCGTATTTCCTTGATGAAGGATCGCAGTTAAAGACCGCAGCACTTCCGCTTACGACGGGCTGTGCAACGACTTCCTTATGGAGGGGACATACGAATTTAAGGTACGTCATTGTCCAGCATGGAATTAACAGTCGTATTTTTATTATTAATCCGCAGAATCAGAGGATAAGAGACTCTCCATAGTGTTGTTTTGTGTTGAAATTAGTAATTCTTTGAGTTCATTCAAAATTACAAATATAAAATATACTTTAAACTGAATGCTTAATTCCTGTTCTAAGTTTAGAGGGGGCGGGGTACAAGCCTCTTCCATTGCCTCAAGGCAGTGGCACTACGGCTTCCTCTACTATGTATTCCTTATCCGTCAATAAAGAGTAGCTTTACTTCCGAGAAGCTTCGCCCAACGGGTCTAAGATATTTTTTTGAAGTACATTGGCGCTTATGTAAGATATGTGCCGTAATGGTACGGTTTTAAGCCAGTTAGCCTTGCTCTACTTGTCCACGTAAATAGCCCCATGTAAATAGCCCCCGAATGGCAAGGCTTGATGTCGGTCAGGGAACATGTGGATTTCTACCAAGCCTCCGAAGTGGTATAACCTTTTACGTTACATGTACTGCCTACATGTTCAATAAGCCTACCTTGGGTGCGGAAAGCGGAATGTCAAGTTCGGATATTGCCCCGAATCTGCAGTGTTGACGCACTTGGATGCAAATATGCTTTACCGTTTATATCCGATAGAAGACATTTCCATGGACTTAGCGGACTTGGTAGTCTTGAACCGGATATATTTAGCATCTTTCTATATAAATAGAATGTCAGCCTTCTTTAAGTTGAACGATTCGGATTTGATCTTCTACATTTACAGAGCATATCCAGCAAGAAAGAAATCTGTGAAATGGCTACCTTAAGCAGTTGGACTCCCGACCATGTCCCTAGTATAACATCTTTGTCAAGCATTAATCCAACCCATATTGCTGGGTTGGAAAGCACGATCCCATCAGTACTTGCTGTATCGTTCGATGGCCTTGCCCGTAAAGACTTGGTTTCGTTGCAATATGTTCTCAGAGGAGCACAAGCTTCCTTGACCATTGTGAACGCGGAAAATGTTATTGCAACCGCTACAGATCAATCAGTATTGGCCCAAGCAACCCTGGACATCTTCGAGTCTACGTTAAATTTGATTGATCTACAAATAGACGAATCACCTTACAATGTCTTCAGTCTCGATAAGGCACCAAATATTATTTACTTGGTTGTTTTTGCACTCACTTTTTTATACACCTTGCTTATGATCATCAAGTCTAGATACCATTGGTACAATGTTGCATTCTCGGGAGGTTTGGCACTTGAGTTCTTGGGGTTCTTGGGAAGGACATTGTCGTTGACTGATGCTATTAATATGAACTACTACTTACTTCAGTTGATTTGTTTAACTATTGCTCCTGCATTCCTTATGGGTGGTATATATTTCTTATTTGCACAGCTTGCAGTTATCCATGGAAGAGAGTATTCCCTCCTTAAGCCAATGTGGTATTCATACTTTTTTATTGGGTGCGATGTCATCTCCTTAGTCGTCCAGGCAATTGGAGGAGCCATGGCATCTATCGCTTCCAATAACAACGACGACGCAACGCCAGGTACGAACACTATGATTGCAGGTATTGCTTTCCAAGTTGTGGCTATGTCTGTGTTCTTGGTATTTTGGATGAATTTCTTGATAAGACTGTTTTTCAAGCACAGCCAGAGTGAAGATGTAGATGAAGAATTGAAACCGACTGTTCACGAATACGATTCGTCTTACAAGAAACGTTCGTTTAAGAACTTTATATTATTATTATTCAACGGCAAGAAGGCTAGAGAATACAAATTAAACCACTTAGAACAATTCTACAACCCAAAATTTGCTGGTATCAGAGCCAGGAAACTATTCACATGGTTCCCTCTTGTTATGACCGTTGCAGTCATTGCCATTTACATTAGATGTGTCTATAGAGTGGTGGAGTTGGCTCAAGGATTCAGCGGCTACTTGATAACCCATGAGGTATATCTCATGGTTTTAGACGCATTGATGATCTCTATCGTTGCCCTTTTGTTTGTTCCTTTCCATCCTTACTTTGTTCTTGGACCAGTCGTTGCCATTAGTGTTAAGTCAATCAAGGGAAATCATGATGAAATTAAGGAAAATCACGATGAACAAGTTTACTCAGAGGGTACTTCAAGTATTAGAGAAGATGAGGATGAGTACATAGAAGGTTCTACTCGAGAGGTTTCGTCACAGGAAGGATTCGAGAAGATCTCTATTCAGGAAAGGGGCAACAAGGTCTAGTTGCAGTATATTATAGAAAGTTATAAACATGGGAAAGTGGCACATATCATGCCGTTGATTTAGAGGTCTTCATTTTTATTACACAAGCCTTGGTAGTTAATCAATATTTTTAACACAATTTACTTGACGTAGAAGGCTACATCGGTAATTTATAACCAAGAAAGCCGAGAGTATTCAATCCCTTCCACACAATCATCAGAAGCTATTCAGCTCCCCACCCCTCGTATTTACAGACCAAGTGACTGTACATTCACTCTCGAGATAGCATATAGTACATTGCTTCAACTGCACACTATGTCGGAACCATGGTCACCAAATAAATCTTAAGATTGCACCAATGATGAATATCTTATATGTTCTGCGCCCTTGGCTAATCTTTTACGTAGTCATATCAGTCACGAATATTATAAGATTGAACATGAATGCCGCCTTGCCAAGACTTCATCTACCCAAACTATTCAATTGCAGCATCAAATTTCACAAATCGTTGATAATATTAAGCCCCTCAATTAAAAATGATTGCAAAATAAATTATTTCTTGACGGTCGCAAAAAGATCGGGTCGATTTACGACGTTACCCCCTTTTCTAACACAGCATATTTGGAGCTCAAGGAGAAGATGAGGTGTTGCAAAATATCCTGCTTTATATAGAAGTGGTCGTCTGAGCTTTGAGAATGTATTCTCCTTTTCCAGATTAAAGTAGCTGTCCTACCAAAGATACGAACTAACATTGCACAATGGTAAACTTGGGAGTTTGGAGTGCGACTTCGATGCCAACGAAGACGACCATCACGACCATAGCACCTACTTTAAGCTCGAGTATATCTACCGTGATAACGTCATTGACTCATGCTGCAGCTGCCAAGTCTGTGAATTCCGAGGAATTACTTACTTTGGATGTTGAACTACGAGGAGCAAGAGCCTCTTGGACTATAATTAAATATCAGCAGGTACTTGCTACTGCTACTAACTCCGCTGTGAAAGCAGAGGCATCCAAAGCCCTCTTTGAAGCTACAGTTAACTTGGACGACTACAACTTTACGTTTTTCAACCAATATGAAATCAGGCATTTGAATACCTTTGGGAATTATGCATTTTTGAGCATTTTTGGTGCTACTTGTCTCTTCACCCTTCTAATGATGGTCAAATCCCGGTACCACTGGTTCAACATTTCATTCGTCTTGGGATTAGGTTTGGAGACACTTGGGTACGCTTCGAGAGTTATCTCAATGTCTAATATGAATGATATGAACCCCTACTTGATACAGCTCGTTTCCTTGACTATTGCTCCAGCTTTTCTTATGGCGGGCATATATTTCCTATTTGCTCAACTTGTTGTTGTGCATGGCCGACAGTTCTCGCTTTTAAAGCCTTTGTGGTATTCTTATTTGTTTATGGGTTGTGATTTTGCATCATTATTCGTCCAATCAGCAGGAGGAGCTATCGCATCAAGTGCAGCCCATGGAAATGGTAACGATGGATTGGGAAGACACATCATGGTGGCAGGAATGATATTCCAAGTTGTTGCAATGTCCGTGTTTTTGGTGTTTTGGTTCATATTTCTAAGAAGAATTTACTTCAAGCATGGCATGTCAACCAATACCAGACACACGAAAGCCGATGAAGCAACAGCACTAGCCTTTCACTCCTATGGGTCAACTTTATGGAAGTCGTCTGTAACAAACTTCTTGAAATTGCTATTAAATACTGGTTCTGCAAGGAAGTACAAAGCACATCATTTAGAACTTTTCTATAATTCAAGGTTTGCCCTGGTGAGAAGCAGGCTGTTGTATAGCTGGTTCCCTTTGGTCATGACAATTGCTGTTTTTACTGTTTACGCAAGATGTGTTTACAGGATAGTCGAGTTAGCTCAAGGATTTGATGGATACTTCATGACTCATGAGATCTATTTGTTTGCACTAGACTCATTCTTGATTGCAGTCGTTGCAGTTTTATTCGTACCATTCAATCCTTTCTTCGTATTGGGTCCCAAAGTGCTCGTGTCGATGAAGTCGATAAAGCACAACTTAGATGTTCCACTTCAGGATACAAAAGACCCGGACATTCAACAGAAGACTTCATTTATATTCCGGGGACCCGACTTACTCCATGGTATAGAAGTGCACGGACAAGGCTATGATCCGCCAACCGTCAGAGAGCACTTGTAATGGCCTGTTATTTCTATTTCTATCTTTATATTTGTTTGAAATTTAGCTAAGGAGGGATACTCGCGATATACAGAATTAAGTTTACTTGCAACATTACAACCGAGTTAATGTAGCTCGTCTTTCCCCATAAACTACTGCTGCAAATGCTATAGTTTTATGTTTGCAGCCTGTCAACCGTACAGCGTGCATTCTCTGGGGGTCCGGCCGGCAGCTGCAATTTCCTAAACAAGCGTTGCAACTGCTCCGGCATAGTTAACCCTCTTCGAAGGCTAGAGTTAGGACTGGCTCAAGCTTGGATCCACGATTAGACCAGATTTCATCATCCGCACGCCCAGAATGAACCTCACAGCGATACTATACTAATGCCTTTAGTTGTCCCCACCCCCTCCACGTTCCAGAAGTGCGTTATCTAAAAATCAGCCGACCGTTTGGGTGGTTCGCTGCGCGCTGTCCATTGTGGGCCTGCAAAAGTCGGGTTTGTTGTGTGCCGCGAGCGCCCGCTTAACCACCGAGCGCATATTGCGACTAAAAATAGTACGGATCGGCTGTCGTGGTGGCAGAATTTCCACTGAGATATCTTCCGAAATCGCATTGCTAAGAAAAATTCCATCCACACCGAGGCTGAGCTTTTCGTGTCAATCTTTCTACCTACGGGCCAGCCTGTGCCATCTCTGCTACCTACGAAGTTAGCAGTTGTGCATGCCGAACGGGCAATTTCATGGGGTGTCCAACGCCACGGCTGCGGCCACGGCTAACCGCAATAACCACACCACATACGGCTGCACAGACAATAACCGAATAGCATGGAACTACGAACTACCTCACACCTTCTCCGTTCCTCTCTTCCCATTATTATTATCACTAGCCTGTTATTTTCTCACTAGTCCACGTCAACAGGATTCCTCGTCTTACATAATCACTATTGTCTCACTAGCGTCCCCCCATATTTACGAGAGCCGCACTCCATAGTTAAGGCCAAGTGAAGTTTTCAAGGATTCTGTAATCTTTTTGTACCAGTCTTCTTCTCCAAAACATTAGGACATCGGCGCAAAACCATAGAATACAGCCTCTCCAAAACGCTGCTGTAATCATGTCCCTCCCGCAAATCGCCCATATTTCATCATGGACCCCGTCGTCTATACCCACTAGAACAACATTAAGGTCCATCGACCCTACCCATTCTGCATCGTTACTCAGTGTGATCACGTCGGTGGTGGAAAGAGCCAAGACGGAAACCAACTACGTCAATCTCAGAGAGCTCTCCCAGACCATCATCGGAGCAGAGGCTTCGTTGACCATCATCGGAGCAGAGCAGGTTCTCGCTACCGCTACAGACAGCGCAGTCAAGGCCAAAGCCACGGATGCGATCTTCAATGCCACACTTAACTTGAAAGCATTGGAATGGGATGAGAACTTATACAATATCGTCCTCAACCGTCCGGCAAATATCATATACTTGACGGTGTTTGCCATCTGCTTTTTCTACGTATTGGGCATGGTGTGGAAGTCTCGATACCACTGGTTTAACATCACATTCTGCGCCGGCTTGGGTTTGGAGTTTGCCGGTTTCTTGGGAAGAGTTCTTTCTTTTAGTGATGACACTAATATGAACTACTATTTGTTGCAATACGTGTCTTTGACGATCGCCCCGGCATTCCTTATGGGTGGTATCTATTTTTTGTTTGCGCAGGTTGTCGTTATTCACGGTAGACAATATTCGATCTTGAAGCCAATGTGGTACTCGTACTTATTCATTGCATGTGATGTGCTTTCATTACTTATTCAAGCTGGTGGTGGTGGTTCTGCTTCGATTGCTTCGAAGAACCATACAGACACGGCCCCTGGTACCCACACTATGATTGCTGGTATTGTTTTCCAGGTCGTGGCCATGACCATCTTCTTATTCTTCTGGTTCGAGTTCCTTCAGAGAGTCTATTTCAAAAACGCCAACGTCGAACCAACGGATTCTCCTTTGGCCAAGAAATCGATCAAGAACTTCCTTAAGTTGCTTTTCAACACCAAAGAAGTCAGGGAATATAGAGCAGAACACTTGGAGAAGCACTACAACATCAGATTTAAATCCATTCGTGAACGTAAGCTCTTCCCTTGGTTTCCATTAGCTATTACTAGTGCTGTGACAGCCATCTACATCAGATGTGTTTACAGAGTTGTCGAATTAGCACAAGGTTTCGATGGTTACTTAATTACCCACGAAGTGTACTTGATGGTCTTGGACGCATTAATGATCGCCATCTGTGCTCTTATCTTCATTCCATTCCACCCTGTTTGGGCTATTGGAACTGAAAACGTCGTGAGATTGGCTCACATCAAGAAGAACGAGGACGAGAAGGTCTCCGATTTGGAAGATCAGAATGAAGAGAAGGACGAAAACGACTCGGCGCAAAGATCCGACGAGTTGGAACAATCCACTGATAGAGACACTAGTTAGTACTTATATCTCTCAACTTTTGAACGTTCCCAGTGACACTTGGAATATATGAAACTTACTGCAAACTAATATAACCTTCTTTTGTGTACCGATTATGGATTCAAAGGATGTAACTAGATCCCACCGTAGCAGCATTCTCTTCCCCAATAAAGATGATCAACATATTCCGCAGATCGCTTTTACTCTATATAATATGAAAGCTTAAATTCCGCTAACAATAGGCTTTCTTTTTAGTTCAATTGAGGGCTTAGGAAAGCATAATGGAAACGTATTGCGGTTGCGGCCTTTGATTGTATATTGCAAAGACGACTTTCCATAGATAGAAAGGAAGGCTGATTCACTGAAAAAGGGTTCGAAAACGTTCATACTACTTCTAATCAATACATACTAGCATATTAACATATAGAAAAAAAAGTTCTAAATATCGGCAAACATATAGCTTATTATCGTCTGGGTGCAAATTCGCAGCTTTGTGTCAAGTTTATGGGTGCAAAGTGTACAAATGCAAAAACTGGTTCTCTGTAAAAGTTATAGCTCGATGTTACTTCTTGGAAACTGTGGTTCGCTAGGTATTTGCTATCGAAATAATGCTATATACCGTTGAGAGATCATTTGAATCTTTGTACAAGAAGCTGCATTCTTCTGAGTCTATTCTTGTCAGCCCTGACAATGAGGCTCCTAAGTTGATTGACGCTGAAGATATCTTCCTTTATGAGTTACCTTTCTTTCCCCATGAATTTGACCCCATTGCTGAACCTACCACAGACGATTTGTTCTTAAGCGGCTACGTGAACACCAAGTACCCAAGTGATGGATTTTTGGGATTCCATTCTCTCAAGATTTGCAGCTCAAATGCCAAGCAGATGTCTAAGTACTTGCAGCTTTCCATGGGGTTTGAAGAAGTTGCCTACAAGGGGTTAGAAAACGACTCCAGATTAGTTGGATCTCATGTAATTAAGAATGGAGATATCGTGTTAGAAATTGTCAACACATTGGAAACGGTGGAAGACGATAATGTATTAAGGTTTCCCTATTTCCAGAAAGACTTGGAAAGATTTCATGAGCTCAATTCGCTGAGATACTTGAGTGACTTCAAGGTCACAACTGATGACCTAGTATTTGACTTCGTTAATAACAGAATTGAAAGCCTTACTAGTACTACAAACCCCCATAATTTCAGAAGAAAGATCTACAATAAGATCATCAGCTCTAGAGCGTTTAAGAATTCAGTAAGTGAATACAACGATTTCATTTTGAACATTGTCAATAACTCTGAAACTGTCTACAACGACATCATGGAATGCACCTTGATTCAAAAGTTTTTGAAAACCCACAGTGAAGGCGTTATGGACATCTCATTTCTAGTTGAAGATGTCGAAGGCTCTTTTAATAAAGCTGTTAGCGCTGGTGCTGGAATCATTCGGTTGCCTAAGCTCATGACAGACAACAATGGTTCAGTTAAGTTGGCTACCATCACTATACCAAAAACAGACATTCAGCATACTCTTATTCAGATCATTGACTATAACGGACCATACTTGCCAAAGTACTCAAAGCCAATTGTGGAGTTGAGTGACCAATTTACTGAGCAATTGAAGTTGTTACCTAAAGTAAACTTTGTGTGTATTGACCATTGCGTTGAGAATTATTCTTGGAACCAAATGATGGATCAAGCCAGACTATATGCTTGTATGTTCGGATTCCACAAATTCTGGTCTGCAGATGAAAAGGATATTTCCACAGATGCTACTGCTCTAAGATCTATTGTAATGGCCTCTGGAAATGGAAAAATTAAAATGCCCATTAACGAACCCGCAAAAGGGAAATTGAGGGGTCAAATTGAGGAGTTTCATGACTTCAATGGTGGCCCCGGAGTTCAACACATAGCCTTGAGAACTAATGATATTATTGGAACCGTTCATGCTTTATTGTCGAGAGGAATAGAATTTAATTCAGCATCTGAAAAGTATTACCACTTGCTAGAGCAACGGCTAGAAAAAGATGATGTTTCCTTGTATGAAAACTTTTCCACCATTAAAGAGTTGAATATCTTGGTGGATTATGACCTTAGCACTAGAAATAAGAAAACCAAAAGGTGTAACTACTTGCTTCAAATATTCACTAAACCTTTGCATGATCGCCCTACACTCTTCGTTGAAGTGATCCAAAGACATCACCACAATGGCTTTGGAAAAGGAACCTTTAAAGGTCTCTATGAATCCATCGAGGAGCAGCAGAAGGTTAGAGGAACATTAGTACACTTTGAAGAGGACGAGTTTGAAGATTGTTAAAGAAAGACCACAAACTCTTTTTGGGAGAAATATATTACAACTATAGAAATACAAACTAAAATGAACCGAATTTATAAAATACTACTTTATACTTCACAGTTAGGAATGCACCAACGAAAAGCGATCACCTAGGTCGATGGCTTTTCTTCACTATCGCAAATGATTGTCAAATCTGACTTCAATGGACTACTGTCTGGTGAATAGACTTTTCCATCTGCTGACATCTTTAGTTTATATCCCTTCGTTTCGTAGTAGGTTTTCAAGTCCTTAACAAATAGAGGATACAATAATTCGTCAACACCTTCATTGCGAGCTATTTCATAAGCTCGATCAAAGGGAATCCAAACACCTTTGAGTGGCATCGAACCAACCTTCACCACTGTTCGGGTTTTCTCAGTTTTTAAAATTCCGTCTCTTTTTCCTCTAGTCATATTCACCACGTTGAGTAGCTTGGTCCCATTAATGTAATTGTTGTCCTCTCTCCTCGAAACTAAGTGTTTTCCGCCGTGGACTTGGTAACAAATAGTATTTTCATCTTCCCAGTACGTTGTAGCAATTTTTGGTTTCACAACATCTGGGTAATCGGGAATTGTACTTTCAGAGGATTGCCTTGAGTGGTTAGACTTCAGACTTGAGGAAATTGATCCAGTGGATGTACTTGAATGGGAAAAGTTATGTTGAGGGGGTTTTGAAAGCAAAGAAGTAGGCACAACAACGTGATGTGGTTGAACTTGGTAGGGTTGCAGCGGATGTGAAAACTGCTGTGGTTGCTGTTGATACATTATTGCAGGGTTTGAAAATGGAGGCATTTGTTGGATTTGTACTTGCTGTTGACTTATTGAGTGTGACTGAAGGTTGTGTAGTTGATTGCTTAACTGATCCGGTTGCCCCAGTGGTTCCACAGTAGTTGCAAGGCTAGTTATAGGAAATGATGGACTTATTGCAGCATTCAAATTGTTGTAGTCATTTCCAGTATAATATTCTGAAGACTGAATGGATTGATATGGTTGCATTGGTGTTTGCTCAGTAGATAAGAAGCTTTTGGGACCAGAATGCTGATATGTAATTGGAATTTGTTGGAATATGTGACTATTTTGGGTCTGGCTCGAAACAGATTGTTCAGTGCTGGAACTTCCTGCAAGATCTTGACCGTATAAACTTGTCTGAATTGGGGTTGACATAGTATAACTCATTAAGTTGAATGATTTAGTGAATCTTTTAAATAGTGGGTATTTTAGGTACCGTATAACAAGCTTCCAACGAAAGTTAGAACAATTTAAGAAAGTATAAGAGGGAATTAGAATTAGAATATATCGGATCTATGTAACTTACAACTTTTCTCAAATTAAGTGGCACTAAACTGGACTATATATACTTTAATCCAAATAGCCCTTTCTCAGGATAAGTGAAAGCCTTGAGCTAAATAATATTTCGAATATGAAAAACTGTTATCTACTTATGGCAGTAGGGCTGCTTATGGAACTCTCAACTATTGGTCGGATTTATAGCAGCAGATGTCATTCGAGATTTACTACTTAAAGAAAAGGGGCATAAAGTATAAGTTTCAGACTTTTTACAAAACTGGGAGGGTCTGGAATTACCTGTGTGGCTCGATAATGGAAATATAAATTTGAAGCTTCTTTGATAAAATACGAGCTTTAATGAAACTCTTAAAAGAGAGGAGAGTATTTCCAGCGGATTAGTCAAGAAATATCGCCTGGAGACCCACTCCAACAACCGACAATTTTGACTGTGATAGTAAATTTAACGACAGTGGCCGTTGCCGTGGGTTACCAGGTACGCATAGGGCAATAATGAGCCTATGAATAAACCGCTGTTCATTTTCAAAAGGGGAAGCATGATTCAAAAAATATTCTAAAAATCCTAAAGTTGTTAATAGGATAAGCAAGGTTATGCAAGATTATGTAGGTGATGATTTGGAATATGGTGTCTAACTATACAGGCAAATGCCTGGAACAGTTCTAAATTGGATTGGTTGTAGTTTGAGGAAATTATAGAACTCTAACAAGGAAGTTTTAAGTAATGGAAGCTCTTTACACTTAGATTCCACCCTATAGTTTCTGTTTTCGCAACAATTTAACAAGGAAAAACTCAAGGGAAAACTTTTGCGCCAGAGGTACCGTTTTCCTCCCTAATTGCAAATAAAAAAGTTGATTTTGTCGTTGCTTAGGCGAACAACCCACAGCTTGAAGTATTTATGTCTTGGTTGTTCTCCCTGGTCAACCAAGGATACACTCATGGCACTTTTGGTAGCAGTACACATAGCTAATGGTTTCCAAATCAAGCAATTTCTGCAGCAAGTCGCGTTAAAGTACAGAATTTTGCAGCGTCTTTTGTCGCACCCAAACAACACTATGCAACAGATGACACTGGTCCAGGAATATTTATTTTAATATGAAGCTAAAAGCCAAACTTTCACAAAGGTACAATGGGATGCGAGGATACGTTACTTTGATGCTGCACCCTTAAAACTTCGAGATCAAGCCAGATTACTCTTGTATATGTTGTCGGCTAATATCCAAAATATGTTGACAAACATTGCCGAGGATTAGTTGGGGACTTGATCCGTATTTCGTAGTTAACGGATAAAAAGTTCAGTCCCAGGGTCATTCACACAGAGCCCAAGTAGTAGGGCTATCTTAGAATTAGTATGTACAGGTGGATTTTGCAAATACGCCTCTCGATTCGACAATGATTCTGAAAATTGTCACCCATTCGGCATAAATGGATTTCAGGGCCGTAAATTGCATTTGGTGAAGTAACCGTTCTTGTTGCCTTTCCTATAGGTATTAACAGTAGAACAAATTTGAATATTAGGGCCACGAGATTGTCTCCAAGCGATAAGAGTGAAATAAACAGGAACTCACCCCAGTGTACTTGGTGATGCATTAGCTAGTGTTTCAGGTGTCGTGATGTTTTTAATTAAATACGAGAGATACTCTTGTAGGGATCAGTCGAGTACTATTCTAGAATTTGATACATCCTTCCTTTGCTTAAGAAACTGATATTATTCGCTACATAATTGTTTAAATCATGCAAATGAAGGGTTATTGCCGATGATCCGAAACACATGACAATTGAATCTAATGAAGGACTGGGGTTTTGCCCACTTCCCTACAAAATATTATGAAGCATGATCGGCAACATATTATGCAAGTTAAAAGTTTCACTGAAGTCTAGAAGGGGTTCATGGAGGTGTGTGCCTTACCTTATCATGTCACATCGTCCGTGGTTTGTGAGTACCCTTCTCCGGGGCTTTAAGATTGGTGTCCTTGTATACGAAATGGCTTGTTAATCCCCGATAGCATATACAGTTCTTAGTGTTCCTGGAAGAAGCAGAAATCAGGTGCTCGGACTCTACCAAGTCCCACAGCGGAGAGAAATTATCGTCTATAGACTTTCTGGAAGTTCACCATTTCACGTGTTGGAGTCTTTTCCTCTAGAATAAATGATGTGTTTGGTGAAAACGTCACTCTATAATCCAGGCCACTTATTCCCACCTCTGTTCAAACTCACGTGACTCATCTCGTATATTTTTGCATGCAAAAGAAGGATTTTTAAATGATTTACAGTGTGGAAATATGGCAACTCACGCCGACTGCAGACAAATGTACTAATCGAACACATTTAGGTGAGGCTGGCTCACAGATGAGATGAGACCAGATAATTGTGGATGCAAAAAGGTAGGATGATTTGGAAATGGAAGGACATGGATAAGACGGAACTGATGCGGTCTCAGTGACTGTACTGAAGTAACATAAACTCGGGTTTCCAGTTTTCCCTGAAAGTTGATCTTGCTATCTCTTCTACTACTCCATTTTCGTCACTGATACAATTTTCATTCTGCTTATCAAAGCGCTTACGTCATCAACCAAGAAGTCACTTGATAAGTTTTTTGAGTCAGAAGAGTCGAAGAATGCTCTTTCTTATACTCTTTTAAAGCAGGTTATCTTTGTGAAGTGTCATTGGCTTGTAGACTTAACTGGAACGGTTCTGTTGCATATTGTGAACTTTTAGTGAGTTTTTTGCTCCTATTTTAGTCATTGACGTTGTGCAACTTTCGTTAACTGTCTCGATAACAGGCGGTTCTCCAACCATGTCATATCCACCAGAATTGCCTACGGGGCCTTCAAATGGCCCCAATACAAGACGAAAATCGATCCTTGATATTGGAGGACCGAACTCGCTCATAAATTTTGCTTCTTCTTACTCCAGAGCTCAAAGCTATGTAGGCTCCACGCTTCTAGAACAGACGGAAAGTGAAATGAGACTTAATGATGAAATGTCACCAAACACATCTCCCTTCCTAAGACCATCAGATATTGACGAAGTTGCAATTGGAGACGAGGACGAGGATGAGTTGGAAGGGTTTACTCCAACAGGATACAACCATATTCGGACTTTCCAGTTCCCCAATGCTCCCACAGAAGACACTGCATTGCTTCATCCGTCATCAGCATCGACTAGAAAATTGTCAATGAGCTCCATAGCCTCGCTTTCACGGTTTAAAGGTAATTCGACGGGTCCTCAAACAGTATTCAACTCCATAAATACTTTGTTGGGAATAGCGATGCTTACACTTCCTTTCGGATTTAAACTTGCTGGTTGGGTTTTGGGTTCAGTATTGCTTATTGTGAGTTCGATATTAACTGATGCCACCGCCAAGTACTTGGGTAGGATTCTCCGCAAACATCCAGAATTGAATACTTATGGTGACATTGCACACTTGTACGGAGGGCCAACAGTTGCTATTTTGGTAACAGCAATGTTCACATTGGATTTGATCATGGCATCACTTTCTTTGACGCTTTTGTTCACTGACTCGTTTGCATTGTTGTTACCAGGCATACCACACATATACTTTAAAGCTTGCATAATATCCGTAGCGTTTGTGTTGTCGTTGTTGCCGCTTTCAGTACTTTCGCTCTTGAGTTTGGTGGGTATACTTTGCACCGTCGCCATCATCATCATTATCGTACTCTGTGGAGTTTTAGTGGACTCGTCTCCCGGATCTCTCATCATGCCAGCAGTGACCAATTTGTGGCCCAGTAAACCGGAGCATGTTCTTCTCAGTTTGGGAATATTCATGGCTCCATGGGGTGGTCACCCTGTGTTTCCCGAGCTTTATAGAGACATGAGACACTCCAAGAAGTTCTCGCATTGTTGCAATGTTTCTTTCTCGATAACATTCCTCTTTGATTATTTCATTGGAATTATTGGCTTTTTGATGTATGGTCTTGCTTGTGAGGACTCTATCATTAAGAATCTCATGTCGAATCCGAACTATCCTAGTTGGGTAAACCCTGTTATTTGTACGTTCATGGGTCTTGTCCCGATCTCCAAATTGCCTTTATTAACCAAGCCTATCGTAACTGTTTACGAGCAGTTGTTGGGACTAAGTCATATAAGACATCCCAAAGCTGGAAGTGGTGGCAGTTCCCACAAACAAGTGGATCCCCATTACTATACTAGAATCGTCTGCCGTTTCTTCTATTGCAGTTTCTTGTTTGCCATTTCGTTGTTGTTCAACTCCTTTGGAAAGTTGGTTTCGTTCGTTGGCGCTGCAATTTGCTTCACTTTGTGCCTCGTCTTGCCATTTTTGTTCTACTTGCATTTCTTCAAGGACGAATTAAGTCGCGTGCACAAAGCTGCCTTGGTGACTGGAATTGTAGTTGGCATTGCAGGTTCAGTGCTCGGAACATACGCGGCCGTTTCAATGGATGTGAACATTTGAGTTTCAGTGTAAGAATTGAATTTCGCCATTGTTTGAATGTTTGAACCTGATTTTGCACCCAAAAGCATAACTTAATATAACATTGTATATATAATTTGCACACTAATAATAATAAATAAAAGAGCATAGCTATATTGTACTAGTAATGCATTTAAGAGCTAACTTAAAAGTAATCTAAACAACAGTCAGCTAAAGTATACACATAGTTAATACTTGTCTCTGTTGTTTATACATCACGTGCCTCAAATCCATTACTACTATGGAAGTACACTTCCCCAACATGGCTTATGCTTTTGGGTGCAATTATCACTTAACCCATGGAGAGAGGACCACACCCTGCCTTGATTGAAGACTGTAATAACAAGATGCATAGCCGATTCTACTACTCATTACACCGACTCTTCACCATAATAGGTTCTAACAAAGGAAGTGACCCCACAAATAAAACCGCGCTACCAATTGCCAATATCTGAATGACTATTTTAGGAATTATAGTTAAAGGGTTTAATTAGTATAATTAACCGATACTTCGTGCCTGTAAAGTTGTGATTGTCTGGTAACTGGAGGAGTATTTGAAGGTTGAGGGCGTAATAGTAAGTCTTCACTTGAACCTTTGTTTGGGCAAGTGGCTAGAGTGCTAGGTAATTTACGGATCTATTCTTAAGTAGTCTCAATAGCTTGCAAATTAACAAATTGCAATTTCCAGTGTAGTTAATAGTGGATATAAAAGTAGCATAACAGAGTTGTTTCAGCTTGAAATGGGTCTCTTTGGCTTAACCAGAAAACGGGAGAAGAGGACCATGTTGCCAGAATCTCCGGAATTTACATCTTCCATAGCAATTCCTCCTTCTGTCCCAAAGGGATGGGAGGTTCAGTTTGATGAGAAACATAATGCTTGGTTGTATATCAATTTGAACACCAAAAAGTCCCAATGGGAAGCCCCCAAGGGGACTAGGTTTGAAGCTGTTCCAATACTGAACGTTGGAGAGGATTTGCCGCCTCCGGAGTATGCCGAAGAAGAAATCTATCTGGAGGGAACTTCCTCGAAGCAACGTCCGTTTAATGCAAATGGGGTTTATACTGCTACAGACAATGGCTCGGCCATGAATGACTGGGCCGCCACATTCGCTTCTACTATGTTAGTAGCAGCAGCTGCTGCTGCTAAGACTCCATCTGGGCAACGAAGCGGACCAGTATTTGTTTCAGATTCGGTAATGTATACTTACAGTTCGACTACTACGACGGGGGAAACAAACAGTTCACCACAAGGGAAGAGGAGAAGGGATAGAAAGAAGAAAGAATAAAACGTAAGTAAGTCATACTGTTACATTGACAACTCGATATGCGAGTACTTACAAGACAATACGATGTTTTATAACATCAGACAGCTACAAGCATGTCTTTGTATATACAATCATATATTATGAAAGCCCTGCTTTCTATTAATACAAAACAAAACAAAAAACACCTAAATGGTAAAATATATATAGTATAATATAACAGCAGTGGCTTTTGCCGCTAAAAGTCTGGTTGCTTTAACTCTTTTTGTATTTGCTTTTATCCCACTCGGCATACAACATCATTGTAATCCAATAACTATTAAATACAAACACTTTTGATTGATTTTCAGTGTCTTTTTTAAATTGTGCACTCACCCTTTTGTACTTCTATCTTCTGGACTTTCTAGAACTCACGCTTGTTCTTCTAGAATAAACGTAATCGTCGAACTCTGAATCGTCTTCCAACTCCACATCGTTCGTAAGGATGTTAGCAGCATAGACAAGGTTGTCATGTTGAGACTTCGCTAAATACTGAGCCATGACTTGTGAACCCGAGGTTGAGTACGCACTAGCTTTGTGCTGAAGTTGTGGAACTGACACCGATTGGAAACGCTGTTGCTGGTGCTGGTATGGTTGTGGTGGTGCCTGGTAGTACTGCTGCAGAGTGGCCATCACTGGAATAGGTTGAGGAGGGAAGAAACTACCGTTATATCCATTGTTTGGAGCATAAAGTGGACTAGGCCTATTTCCATTCCTTTGCGACACGGGTGGCTGCTGGAAGTAGTAAACTTGTTGCTGTTGGACACCAGCATATGGAGAATTCATTCCAGACGACGCAGCATACTTGTATGCGTGTTGTTGCTGCTGGTGCTGTTGTTGTTGTTGCTGGTGTTGGTGTTGGGCGTACGCATACTTGTTGGAATAATTCAGGTTGAGGGAAATGTTTGAAGAGTTACGAGAAGACTTCTTGAGGCCAATCAGTGAATCAGACTGTCCCTGTTTGTATATACGGCGGCCGTTGGAATTGCCATTCGAAGGGTTGGAGCTTCCATTGTTATTCTTATGATGTGTGCTTTGATGTGAGTGTTGACTCTGAGTATGTGAACCAGCTTGGTTGCTGGTACTAGAGTTGTTTCTCAACTTCTTTGAAAACTCTTTGTTGGAGTTATGAGCAGTTGTAGAAGTAGTGTCATCCGATCCAATAATAATCGAGACATCGTCATCATCGCTTTCAGTCTCATTATCCAACTCATCCACAATCTGGTTTTCCTTCAATGGTGTCGAAGAGTCCTTTTCTAAAGGAACATCCGGGTTCTCTAAATTATCATTCACTGGGTCAATCTCTGCATCCACCTTCTCACTTTCTTCGCTCTCTTCACTTTCTTGTCTATCCTTCTCGATCTTTTCAGAGTTACTTATGATTCCGAACACCATTGCCGCTTCCTCGTTGATAGTCTCCGTCATAAACGCATCAGTTTCATTCATTCTTGTCTCTTCATCATATTCCTCTTCCTGGTTGTCTCTGCTATACTTCCTTCCATTTCTCTTCTTCAAATTGCCATGAAGTTGCTGCTGATACTGCTGGTAAGTCAGCCCCGAGCTTCCGTTGGCCTTCTTCTTGAAAGAGAATTTTGGTTGGTTTCCACATCTATCCTTTGCAAATGAAATCTTGAACGGCTTGTATTTGTTGTAGAAAGTTTCGACTTCTGCAATGTTCTCATGCTTGAACTGTTTTCTAAGCTTGGCAATCGCACTTATTGGCTCACTATCGAAGATTTCAACCAATCTAATGGCATCAACAATGTGAAGGAAATTCAAGAAACCACAGTCCTTGTTATGGTAAAAGTTGATCTGTTCTAGTTCACCGAAGTTTGAGAAGTCCTCGCGCAAAATCATCTCGTGTGGTAATCTAGGCTTGTTGCTGCTATTGCTAACCTGAGGCTCGCCGCTGATAGCATCCTTTACGAGTTTAATACCAATGTAGACATTTCTTGAGGCACCCGCTGTAACCGCAAGAGATATTTCTCTGCTTACTGGTCCAGAATGCTGCTTGGCCCAACCTACAGTCACATCATAACCATGGATGATCAATTGATGAAGGACTTGATGGTTCAAATAAAACTTGAGGGCTACATTAGGGTCCACAAAGGTAATGAAGCAAACCTTCTTCTCTGGGTGGTAATTGATAGACTCGACAAGTCCACCAGCACGCACATTATTGGCAATTTCCTCAATAGTTGTATTCGAGTGAAGGTTTCCCAAGTAGATCGTCCTATTGCCAGCGTTAAACGGGTCATTCATCTGCGACATTTGCCCGTTCATTTGTGACATTTGGTTGATTTGGTTTATCTGGAACGAAGAGCCCACTGGGGTACCCATTCCAGGATGAACTGGAGTGGCCATTCCGCGCATTGGGGCCATCATTGGCACCATTCCTGGAACGTATCCGGCTGGAAGTTGTTGGTAGCGTGGTGCTGGTGAATATCCAGAATTTTGGCTCAAAAGGGAGGTCAGAGTGTAGTTACGGGAACGGTTCATCAACATACGAGGATCGTATGAGTCGTAACTAACATCGCCATTCTGAGAGTAAGATTCATATTGGTCATATTCTTCGTTTGTTGCGCTATCAGCACTATTGTTGGAGTCGTTATCGAGGTTCAGGTTCTTTGGCTGATCGTTGAGTGGTGGGAGTGGAGATTCACCAGAACTGATAGAAAGAGGCGGATCATCTATCACACTAGACTCGGCACTTAAAGGATCGATTAAACTTGTAGTGAGGTGGTTCTCGGCGGTCGAAGTATGGTTTCCACCCATTCTATTATTCTGACTGCTTGAGAGAGGGTTCAAAGAAAGTGCCTCGCTACTATGGGAAAGTTCGTGGTCAATGGTGGTGATAGGCTCAGATGCGACTGATTTTGCAGTTGTGATTGCGGTGCTTCCAACAACAATGTCATCTACCGAGGTAATGATGTTGATCTTTGCTGCAGACTCTACAACGGAACTTGTGTCATTAAAAGGTGTAGAAACATCCAATGGGTCATTCAAACTGTCTATACCACTGGTCTCCAATATAGAAGACGAGTCAATGGCATTCTCAAGTTGGGCAGTTTTCTGTTTTCCGTCTAACAAGATGTCTTCTTCTGGAATATTGTTGAACTGTTGGATATGCTGTCTGGTCAAAGGAATAGATGTAGTGCTACTGTTTGGGGATTGGTTTGATGAATTTAAACCCTTAGTCCTTCTTTTGGAGGAAGATTCAGGGCTCTGTTGTGGTTCTATTACTGTTCTGTCACACCTGTCTTTATGGAAAGCCACATTGCTAAACTTGATATCATATTTAACATTGACCTCGTTAACATCACGAGACGAACGCTTCTTTGTAACGCCTTCCTTATTATTGATCAAACGTTGGATATCGTGTTGAATACGACGAAGGTAAGATTCATAAGTCTTGATGGCTGCATCAATCGAGGTGAAATGGACTACCACGGAACCTGGAATACGTGTACCTTCAGCGGCAGCAGTTGACGCAGTTTCTGACACGACCTTGACTTCTTCCTCATCATCACCGGCATCGATTTCTTCATTTTGATTGTCAACCTTGGCTTCTTCCTCTGATGCAATTACATTGTCATTGGCTTCAACGTTTCCATCCAGCTTCATATTTCCATTTCCAATGACGTCCTGTTTCTCTTCCACGGCATCTTCCTCATTCAATACTATTATGAAATCCTCGACGTCGCCAAACTTCAAGCATTGATTATTGATGAACAACTTGATATGTTCCAAACGTTGCTCCTCTGAAATTTCAGCTGCTTCAGGCTTCACCTTAATCAGGAAGCGGATTTGTAAACATCTTGTTGCACTGAATTCCAAAATGTAGTTCAAAGTCTTCAATTTTATGAAGTCCTGGTTGTTAGCAGCCAGGACACCACCGTTTGATTGAAGGATTCCATTTCCACCATTTGCACTCAACGAAGCTGTATCATTGAGTTGGATTTTCAAATGTTTCGAGTCATGAAGTTTGGCCCTCAAAGTGGCCATGTTGTGCGCGTTCTTCAAGTACTTCAAATGGAAAAGGATGGATATTTTGCTGTTGATGAATGATATGTAACAAACTTTGGTTTCTTTCGGATAATTTTGGTCGCGTGCAAGCACGGACTTTGGCGTAGCCTTGGAAAACATTTTACAGTATTCAATTGGGCCATACTCAATCTCATTAAGAAGGTCATTGAGCGTCAACGACGGAGAAAGGTTTTTGAGAATTATAGTCCTTGAGAGGTTGAGCTGATCGAGATTATGATTGAGCAATGAGTTTGACGATGAAGCTGATGAAGAAGTGTTGTTGAGATGCGTCAAGTATGGAGAACGGGTATTCAAATTATTATGCCCGTTGTGACCTTGAGTGTGAACAGAGTGACTCCTATATCCGCTTATAGAGCTATGATTTGAGTGCCCAGAAATAGTACTGCTAGCAATGTGATGATGCTGGTGCTGATCGTGGTTATGGCTAATACTTGATGTTCCGTTACTATGACTATTGTTGTGAATGTTATGGTGAATAACATTACGTCCACCCATTTGACCATTGTGTCCTACCACCGGACTTCCTGGCACAATACTGTAACCTTGAAAGTGCATAGTTGTCGGCGATGGAAAGTACGGGGAATTTATCAAGAGATTCAGCGGAATCATCAGGTGTGAATAATTGAGATCAAGAGGTGTGAGTGGCGGTTGTTGGGCCACCTGGGGCGACGACGACGCATTCAAAGCTGCTTGGTGATGAAGCTGAAGATGCGGCGGATAGTGCTTTGGTGGATATTGGTTCTGGCTCGAGGGATGGGGCGAACTAGCATACTGGAGCTGGTCCTGGTAATATATCTTTTGAGGGTACATGGTGAAAAAATTGGTAGTAGTAAATATCGGTACAGGCTCGGTAATTGTGGTACCGGTTGGTATTAACGTGGATAGTGTTGGGTAATGGGTACACTATTGTTGTAGAAGAACTTCAAATGGGTAACTAACTTGGCTAATGCAATGCTAGTTCAGTTGACTGCTTTGGTGAACGTTCAGACTTTTCTTGTTGCTTAAATAAGGTCGTTAGCTTAGCTGGCAGTAGTTGGTACTAACAAAACGTGCAGCAGTATCAGGTATCGATGATAAAATGTAGCTGATTTCAAGTAAATGATCCACTTTCAAGAACTTTGCAGGACACTATTCTTGCAGTGTGGTTTGAGTACAAATACTAATCTGAATCGACAGGATTTAGTGTTATAAGATGAAAATCGTGGATATACGACTGTTAAGTGATGTTGAAAATTCCAGTTTTATTGGACACGAACAACGAGGATCTTGCCTTCGAAGGTTTTCCGATAGGGAGGTGTTCTTGTTGACTTCAAATAAACTGATGCACTGGGCTACTCACAGAGTTTTGGAAAAAGACTATTGACACGTACAGAATGTGTTGTAGCGACAGTAACAAAAGGCCGAATGGGCAACGTAGTTGATGTTGGTACGGTTACTGGGGTGGTGTCAGTGGTTGGAGCAGTCGGACTCGTAGCGGTGGTGTGAACGACAGGGGTTGAGCTGTTGTGTCGTGTTCTGTTGTCGCCAAAGTGAATATCTTTGCTAACACAGAGAGCACAGCGTGTGAAACAGCGAAATGGGATGCCAACGACGTCGAACGAATGGGCGTGGCTTAAGATTTGGGCAGCACCCTGGAAACGAGTAGTGGAAGGGTAGCACGCGGTGAAAAGCTGATACAACGATAGCAAGACGTCAAACTAGCACTTTCTTCTCAAAAGAACAACAACCTCAAACGTACGAAAATTACCGGTTGGCGAATTTCTCCAATTTGCAGAATTCGCTTGGTTTGGTGGTGAGGTTTGGCAGTAAATCGAATTTAGCGGGCACAGGAAAAAGGAATTTGCCAGGACGCAGGGTAAGAGAGCAGGGAAATGTAGGAGAAAGCGTGAGAAAAGAGAGTGGTAAGGGACACAGTATGGTGGAGGAGAGAGGTAGACGCAGTACCGCGAGAGAAAAAAATGACAGCACAGAAAAAGTGGGTGGTGGGCGAGACACAAAGCAGTGGGATTCACAGGGAGAGTTCGCAGCAGAAGTGGGGCGTGAACAGGAGGAACCAGGGAGAGAGCCAGAGGAACGGCAGCGAGGGGGCGGTCTGGGATGGAAGAGGAGACGAGAAAGATGGTTAAGGGCGAGTTCGAGGGTGAAGGCGAGTGTTGGAATGAGATTGAGTGACCGAGCAAAGACCCCTACCAGATCAAAGGGATGGTGGGGAGGAAGTCCTCTGCCAGGAGGTAGTACAAGAAGCGGGAGTGATAGGCATAAGCGTGAGCGTAATATTAGAGGTGTTGAAAATATTGACCAAAACAATGAAACCGAGACTACATAAAGTGGGAGGAGTAGAATAATACGAACAATATTAATAGGAATAATCACTAAATAATAATAATAATAATAATAATAATATTGATAATATAAAATAATCAATAATAAGGGAGATTAAAAATAGCACGACGCCAGAAAAAAAATTCAGTTCACGACGGGCTGGAGGGTGGGAAGTGGGAAATGGTCAGGGTGGTGTTAGTGACACAGAAACTAAGCAGGTTCAGAGTGGACTGACTACGGGACAGATGCAATAGAGCAGGTGCCCGTGGAAGTGGAACTGACGAATGGGCGCGGAGGAGTGAATCCACGGAGAAGGTGGATGCGACAGCGTGGTATCGGCTCCACGCGAACGTGAATTATGGTGGTTTGGGTGTGGTAGTAATTAGTGGGAACATCTGGAAGGTTGCTGGTGAAAAATAAGTTCAATTTACCACAACGGGCCAGATTACGCGGTGTTTTGGACCATGGGGTCCCCTGAAACAGTACAAGTCCGATCACTCGATTAAAACTGCAGTTTGTGGTCTGGTGGTATTGGCGACGTATACTGCGAGGGGGAAAATTGTAGTGAAGCTTGCTGTACGTGTAAACGGCTCCCGAGCATGTCTACCACTATGCTAGTATCCTATGCCAGCACCATGATTTAAAACCTGCGGAAGAAGGAAGAAATGGAGCAAAAAATAATCTAGAACTTCAAAAAATAAATTGCAGACAAAACACCTACCAACATTATTCCCACTACGAAAGAGGGAAAAAAAATGCGGCTTTGAAAATATCGACTAGTGGGAGCCGTGTTCATTCTTACTGTTGGAAAATTCAATGGGGCCATTCACGCAGCAATAGCACTGGGGCGATGTATCGAATTAGACTTGTCAAGCACACCAGGAAGCCAAGATTCAACGCATACACTAATCGCTGGCAATTCCCACGAAGTGCAACTTTCTCGCTCAAAGAATCCTTGGTGTCTGGAATTCTCTAAAAAGTTTAATTTATATAACCTGTAAAATTCTCTTAAAAATATTGAAAAATGGTGAAGCGTGCATATTGGGGTGCCATTTCCTCGTAACGCGTCGCCTGGATGGTAGCGCTGATTAACTTACTATCCAGTTTCGGTATACGTTCAACTGTTAAGCAGTAGTCCTCGTACTATACTCATTCCTCACCCCAAACGCTTGCTGTTGTAGCCTATCATTAATTATACCACCATTTTTGGTCGTTTCTTGTTTTCTTTAAAATTCTACTTGTTTTTTTCACTCTACCTCGCAAGTAACCCCACTGCCTTTGCAGATTTGGTTGTTTGTCATATTTGATGGATATCTAACTAAACACACTAAACTGAAGCACGGTTTGCGTCACAATAGAATATACCTGCAAAGGCAAACTGCCGCTGCTTGAACCTCGAGCAGAATTTGATGTCACATATCGAGTTGCTACGTCCCAAGCCTATCCCTTCCACCACAATAGAACGATCGCGATATCTATTGTTCCACTCGGAGTTCTCAATCTGGACCTACATATCATCATTTTCCGTATCCGGAAGTGCCACTAGCAAGACCAACGTACAATCAGGCCAGAACCAATCAGATGGATCCCCAAAGAAGATGATCCCTCCCTATTCTGTGCGAACCACGGCTGGGATAGCGAACGAACTTCACTCGGTCTCCAACATCATGCGTGTACCATCCTTCTCAATGTAGCCTCCAACCTCCTCTCACTAAAGGGAATACTCTTGTCATCACCCAATGATTAGCCTAACCTGTAAAATACCGCATTTTCTTGTTCCTGTTCCTAATTGGGTTCCTGGAACGGGGCCGTCCTGCAACTGTAACTACTTTACCGAACTAGGCAATGTCTGTGCAAAGAATTTCATGTCTTAAGGGTGGATCTACACGTTGTGGGATGGATTGGACCCTGATAAAGTCGTTTGCAGAGCAAACAAAATGTACGGATTTGTGGACTCTGGTATCCATGTGGCACGAAAATGAAACTAGTGTTTGGGTGCTAGTATCCCGTACGATAGCGGAATCACTGGTTTGTTGCTTACGGAAACTGAAATTAATAAAGACGGCAATTCGAGAGGTGTGATTTCGCTGGAATTCACTACGAACATGACTGATATTTTCCTCCTTTGAGTTTAGCCGTCTATTGTTGTCCAATGCATGGAAATCTCAGCTTCGATGGTCTGAAACTGGCTCTTCAGTAGAAAACTAAGATCTTTATTATTCTAATATGCAATAGAACAAAGGCTAGAAAGGAGTAGAATTCATATAGTTTGATGCTCCCCACCTTACTGTGGTTACCACACCGGAATTCCCTTGGCTTCGAAGATTCAACGCCAATCTGTTCCAGCATGTGGTCTGATCACACCTGTTACTACAAAATTCCACAGCAGCATTTCCGTCTTTCTCCTATTGTATACATCATGAGGTATTTTCCGTTAATGGATATAGAAAAACGGGAGCGTTTCCCTATTGCATCGTCATTCCATTACCAAAAGCCGTAGTGTGTTTCTCTGGAATCTTTCACGTCGTAAAGTTTAAGCTAGTAGAAGACAAGAGACGTGTGCCAAAGATTTGGCTATGAAATGTTCCAGTTGTAAATCTATACCAGTGGATTGTTATGTTCTACTATGTAGCAATTGCTTGAGCGAATTCAATATTCTGTTGGCTCATGGATCACAACTAGGGTTTGCTTGTAAACCGATGAGATAATAGAATACTAAGATAACAAGCTCTTTGATTTCAGAAGGCATGTGAAAATATTATTATTACAGCACAATAAGCGTGCTCTACCAATTTGTATCAAATTGCAGATGTTACACCCCACCAACACGAGGATCTTCTGATTTTGACGAGGAATCAGCTCTTAATGGTGATAATTCCATATATTCTGTAGTGCTTTAATCCTAAGACTGGAAAAACGGTTAATTTGAAGGTTTTCACCAATAGAGTACTAAACAACTTTTGCATCAAGGGCCAATATAGGAATCCCGGATTTTCACTAATTTCGCAACCAAATTCACTTTTATTGTCTGCTTCATTAGTTTTAATTTTGTAAAATGTTAGGGCAAAACATTCAGTAAGTAAGACATTGTAGTATCACTCACGAAAGCCAACCCGGCTTAAATTAACAGATTATAGGCATTTGAGCCTCTAACCGTGCAATTACCAGATGGTGCTGAGAGTTCAACAAGCCCCGTCCCCCAACTTATTTTAATGCATGTACCAGAACTTCGGAAAGCTTGACGACGTTTTAGCATATTTGTATGTTTTACAATTAACAGATTAGTTTCGAGATATTGACTCTCGTCTACGCTGACTCCATGATGCTGGTTTGACTTCAACGGTGTAAACGGCCTTTAAAATCACTGACGTAATTTGAAGACTCATCGTACCAACAGTGAGAAAACACTTCCTAAGGCCATTGACGTCTGGATGGGACAAATCCGCGAGAGAGAGATCGCGTGGCCTTCTTCCCATTTCAACCTCGCTTCCACGAAGTATACCGTAAGGCTTCAATTATGATGTTTCCTGTACTTGAAAAGCCCCCTTAGTTGTGTAAGTGCATCCGAAGCACAAAAGACTGCTGTGTTTATGGCTTATTGGTTGGGGGCTAAGAGAACGACGGTGGGAGGTTGGTAGCTCAGTCTATCCCGGAGAATATCAGAGGTTTCCCAGAAACCATCATTGTAGCTTTAGAAGAAGTTCATGTTTACTCAGCCATTTTATTCTGGATACCCCCTGTATTCCATTTACACAAATCTCTTCCATTGTCTCATATCACAACCACCTCTCTAGTACCTGCCCCAGCTTTCCAGCTCATCACATACGAAAGACCCATACAGCAGTAAAAGTGAATACGATTCCCCTCCAAAGTTCTCGTATCTGTGGGAAGGCCTAATTCTTAGCAGATTTGCACCCAATTTGTGAGAGCAACCAGAGTGAACAATGAACGAGGATCGCTGTAGAAACTGAAAAAAGATATGGGAGGCTAGGCAGATCAAGTATTCGATGTACCATGCCAAGTCGCCGGTAGTTCACCACTAACAGTTCACAGTACCTACGAAATCTAATAGCCATCACGAGACGCACTCACACAAACCATCTACTACTTCGGTTAGTCACTTGGTAAGCATTTAAGATACGTATCCTAAATAACTCACTAATTAGCTCCTTACAGCACTTTCATCATCTAAATATTGAGATTGCACCAGCTAAACACATCTCGTAAATAGCTGATCTACACTGCTCTCTCATCACATACCATCACATACAATGACACTCCACTCCCCTGCTTACATTCCCTTTGTAAAGCCCCTTAGCAACACTTCTCCACATCTTCACCTCTCAACACTCCTTCACTGAATTACTGCTCAGTACTCTCATGCTACTCTTCACTCTCACCACTCACCACTCACTACTCACCACTCACTACTCACCACTCACTACTCACCACTCACCTCACTACCCACTAGCAGCTCTCACTACACGTATAATCCTATAGAGCAGAGAAACCATAAGTCAACAAGTCAATACATATAACGAACGAACCATTGCCCTTTATGTATTCATTAAAGGTGTTTTGTGTGGGAACATTAATTGTCACTATTCACCATTCACTGACGACTCCTTACTTGCTCTTCTTCCCCACTCTCACTATTCACTGTGTAAGCAATACTCAGTCTCACTTATTTAAGACAGCAGAGAAGACAAACCATACGAATTAAGTCATCGCATTCATTCAGTTCAACAATATATATAACGAGCCAACCTTCACACTTTATCTACTCATTAAAAGTGTTTTGTTGTTTTGTAGGGCAACAGTAATTTTGCAACTTCCGTCCCTCACTACTCTCACTTCTCTCACTATACTTGCTCTCCCTCACTGACCCGTACCGCAGCATTGTTCACCCACCACTCTTGCCTCCCCACATGACCCTCCACACGTGACCCCATCAACAAAATTTTTATTCTGAAAATTCGATCTCTGCTGAACAAATAAAAACAAAAGGGAGAATGACGGAGTGATCAGTGGTAGGTTCGTATTGTTGATCCCATATCGTAGTCTCGCCCATCTAGCGCAGCCTCAAGTAAATCAGCACGTAATCCACATTATGGCCCAAGAAGTTCCTACTTTCAAATTAGTCCTTGTCGGAGACGGTGGTACCGGTAAGACCACCTTCGTCAAGAGACATTTAACCGGTGAGTTCGAGAAGAAGTACATTGCCACCTTGGGTGTCGAGGTCCATCCTTTGGGATTCCACACCAACTTCGGTGAGTTGAAGTTCGACGTCTGGGACACTGCTGGACAGGAGAAGTTCGGTGGTTTGAGAGATGGTTACTACATCAACGGTCAATGTGGTATCATCATGTTCGACGTCACCTCCAGAATCACCTACAAGAACGTGCCAAACTGGCACAGAGACTTGGTCAGAGTCTGTGAAAACATCCCAATCGTTCTTTGTGGTAACAAGGTCGATGTCAAGGAGAGAAAGGTCAAGGCCAAGACTATCACCTTCCACAGAAAGAAGAACTTGCAATACTACGACATCTCCGCTAAGTCCAACTACAACTTCGAGAAGCCATTCTTGTGGTTGGCAAGAAAGTTGGTTGGTAACCCACAATTGGAGTTCGTCGCCTCCCCAGCCTTGGCCCCACCTGAAGTCCAGGTCGATGCTGACTTGATGCAAAAGTACCAACAGGAAATGGAACAAGCCACTGCCTTGCCATTGCCTGATGAGGATGATGCTGACTTGTAAGCAATTTACACAATTGGTTAGTCCTGGTATTATAGTGCGGTGAGAAATGCGTGACTGCTGATAATATTGTTATTGATGACGATAACATTGTATGTTGCTGTGTTTCTCCCGTTTAGAATTGTCATTTTTGTTACATTTTCTAGATCATGGGCAGCAGAAAGAATTAGTTGATAAATATTAGTGGAATCCTGCTGCCAATCACATTTGAAAATTATATAGTTATATAGTGTTGTATAGGAGAGGAATATATAGCTGCCTTTTATTTGAAATGTAGAGATTGTAATGGGGTGAACGAAGGTGGGAGATAGAATCGGTAATTAAAATCAATTGATTAATGGCTAGTAACAGTTATATGCCCATTGGAATTGCAGTTGTTGGTATTGAACTGTCTGGAGGATCTGAATGGGTATAGAGCAGTAGATATTTTGATTTGGCAACCCAACAAACAATCAAATCGAGATCTGGGGCGGATTGAAGATTTCACATCAAGATTGCTGTGAAGTCAGTTTGATGTGATTGATAAGGAAATTGTAAAAGTCCCCTGGGAAGAGTTGGAAAATGTGAATAGCCTTCACGAGGAAGAACTCCTCTTACAATTACTGAGATCTCTACTGTTCTGGATAGATAGATAGATAGATAGATAGATAGATAGATAGATAGATAGATAGATATATTAATAATACAATAATGAAGTAAATATGCAAAATATTAAGATGACCGATATTTCAGTTTGCCAGCGATGTAAGGACGTTCTCAATAGCAGTAGCAAAGGAAGCGGCGTTTTCTCCTCCAACTATTTGAAATCACTGGGTGTACTTGTAGATAGATTTCTGATACTCTACGGTGTTGCACAAGATAGATGGAGGGGGGTTAGGAAAGCCCGATAAGTTTGGTGGGGGAGGCAATGAAAAATTCTCTTCTTCGTCCTCTCCATCTTTCTTCGAGTCATTTTCCGAATCTTTGGCTTGCTGCTCTTCGTTTTTGTACGTTACGTCTAATAAGTAATCATTATTCTTCTTCTTCACCACAGCCTTTGACCCAGGAGCACGGCGGTCCAACTCATTGAAAGTGACCTCATAAGCGAGCTCCTCGGGGTTCCAAATTCCTGCCTTTTTGGCTTGCTCCTCGTAGTACGAACAGTAGTATTTTATATGGTTTCTACCCATCAAATGGGACTTTCTGACACTCATGGTGTCATGGGTCAAGTACGACTTGCAGTAGTCGCAGTAATACTTCGGCATGGCAGACTATTGGAGAGTGAAAAATTGGGCTGAAAGCAGATAAATAACCGCAGAAATTCCGGGTGAGTGTAAATTTCCTACTTCTAACTTCAAATATATACTTTTACCTGTAAACGATAAGAAACCAGTCTGAAGAAGTGCCATTTTAGCAACTTCAAAACGACAAAAATCACGAATTTTAACATTTTGATAGTAGTATTGTGTGCAGGAGACGGATGAAGAGATGGAGATATTAGAAGAATGGGTAAGTTCCAAGAGTTGTTAGAGAAGGGAAAATAAAGCGACTGTGGCTGTGTTCGGAAGGAGAAAGTGGTTGAGGAAGTTATTTAAAATAGATTTGTGGGGGTATTATTGTGGTTAGTGTAAGTGTAGTGTAAGCCTGTAATGTTGATAGATGCAAAATTGTTAACGAGGTGAGTATTTTTGAATATTGAAGAAATAATGGGAATAAGTAGAATAAGTAGGGAAAGAGGGGATAACAATCTCTGACCATAAAAAGGGTTTGCTATTCTCTTCAGAAGATCTGAAAATGCTTAAAGTAGAGATACTTAACGTTGTGTAGCCATGGAAAATGGTGCTCAGCATTTTGCATCCATTCTTTCATCTGGAACGTACAGCAGAGTAACAGAAATGCCAGTAACAGGAAGCTAGAAACTAGCCCAAGGCGAAGCTGGAGAAGGTGCTTTAGGTAATATCCTAATCTTAACCTAGTTGTTTGCATAAATCGACTTTCTATCTTCTTCCTGCCAATTGTCCATTTCTAGTTACACTGTCCGTCTATCTATGGCACATGCCGCTAATATTCAAAACCGTATAACACTAACTAACGAAAGCACATAATAGCCACTGAATAATCTAAATAAACTACGTGACACTCATTAACACTCACTAGCGCTAACACCCACTAACACCCACTAACACTCTCCAACACCCACCAACACCCACTAACACCCACCAACAATCGCCTAACCGTGTACTCTCCTCCCACTGCCATCTCAATCACATGACCATTACCCACATGACCCTCACACCTCACCTCCCGCACTCCTTTTGTGCTACCAACTCCCACCAACCAATGAAAGCTCCCTACTCTCTCCGGCTCCATAGTTAACAGTTTCTTCGCCTCTCGCACGACCGCCCGACTTTCGGTGAGAAAAAATGCTGAAAATCAATCAGACGTTTAAACAGCGGCTAATGGTTGGTGGAGTCTCTGTTCATCTTGCATCACAACAAACCGTACAGTAGCCATGTTTAGACCAGTTATTGTAAGTAGTGGAAAGAGAGCGACGCGGAGCGCTGAAAGTTGGGTTTGGAAGCGAAGCCGTGAACAGAATCGTAGGTTTAATGGACCTTGAAGAGCCAGTTTGAGGTAATGGCTGTAAACACAGCAGCCGATGAAAAGTCACGAAATTGAGTGGAATTGAAAGGAATAAGCCGTCGAAAAGTAGGATTCCGGCATTACTCGAGCCATTGGGGCTATCCGTGATAAATATCAGGAGAAATTGACTGTAGTATGGGTGTTTGACTGCACTGTTGATGAATGTCATATCCTACGGAGAGTCGGATTAAAGAAAGAACAGTAAAATCACCAAGAAATAGATCACCAAGAGCCGAAAACCGGTTCAAGAGAAACGGCAGTATTTCACACTCGAAATAATCATAATATCTGAACTCAATATCGATTAATCATCCGTACAACCAGTCAAACAATAACAATTAACGTCATTAAATCTCGATTCACTGTCAGACTTCCCAAAAATCGCCCAGAAAATCGCCCTATTGATGAAAACTAAATACTAACATCTTCTAGCGTTTGTCTTCTAAGAGACTCTTCTCCATCACTCCAAGAAGAAGCAACTTGGTTTCTGACTTGTACATTCAGCAAATCAAGGCCTTCAAGCCAACTGCCCTCTCCACCAAGGAGATCGACAGTGCTGTCAAGGCTTTCCAATTGCCAGCCAAGCCATCTGTCCCAGCCACCGAGATTGCTGCTGAGGCTTTAGCTGAGTACGAAGCCTCTGAAGTTGAGACCGCTTCTACTCCATCTTCCTCTGGTGCCGCTCCAGTTGAGGAGGACTGGTTTGTTTTCGAGGAGGAAGTCGAGGAACACCATTAAAGGAGGATCATCCAGACATAGTAGTGCTATTATAGTGCTGCGTTTCCATCATTCACCTATTGTCGAATTGTATTAATGACGAAGACATATTATGAGTAGTTTCTGAGAAATTCACATCATCATTAACGCGAGACGAGAGAGTCTCAATCCCCATCCTAGATAATAAAGGTAGTCTTTATTTATTTAAAAATACACGTTTCATGGTAAGCCGAATGTAGGAAACTTCAATTTATGAGTTAAGTAAGAGGTATGTATAGAGGAACATCGTATCCAGTGAGAATACACGGATAACGATTGAACTGCTAGCTAGTGGAGCATGCAAATGCCAATTTCCAGTTATGTCTTCATGTAAATTACGTTTCGGTTGTCCACATCATAGAAAAAGCTAAAGCCACTTAATCTACAGACACCTTATGCTTATAACTTCTTCACTCGCACAAACAACCTCTTATAACGACTCACGTATCTCCATCAAAAACCATCCAATTCGCTCAATTTCTTCGATTTCATCACCCCTCAGCAATAACACCCACCGTCGACTACTCTCTGTCCTAACCATCTCTCACATTAGCCTCATAGCACTCATCTATTACCTCTCTTTCCATTTGGGAAGCGCACACTGAAATATCCAAATTGCGCGCGTCAATTGCTTTTTTTGTTTGTTTTGATGAATGCAAATTATTTGATTTGAGTTTTAGTGAATTGAATTGTATGGTTTGCAGTATCTTTGGAGAAGTGTCTGATAAACGTTTGTTACTTATTACAGGCGTTGCTTGAATTGTATTTGGTTGACTTTTCTTAGCGAATTGATCGGAATAATCGCGTAAGTGAGAATTAATTGTAGTTATACAACTGCAGTGCCAGTATCGCTCATAGGAAAAGGTGTACTTTTACAACTGGAAACATCTCAGGAGATAGAGTGAATATCGCTAACGATTTTGGGAAAGATTTTTAATACAGATAACGCATTTTGGTGGCGTGATTGAAACTGTGGAACAAACAAAGTGTATCATTGATTAATTCAAATAGACAGGAGCAAAATGTCTGGATATCTCGACACTGAACCGATCCACCATGCATCGGAAATCATCAATTCCATGCTCTTATCACGAGCTTACACCGACCAGAAGCTCAATTTTGTCACCATAGATTGGGACGAACTCGTCAAAGACCAGATCTTAGACAACGAGGAAGTTCCAAGACTTAACGAACTCAAGGTCACAGAGACTTTGTACAACAACGACCGTGCAATAGTCAACATAATACACTCGTTATTAGTAGCGTTGGACAGAAATAGGGGACAGCAAAAGCTCTCAAACCAGACTATAAGCCAAAAAGACGCAACAATAGCGAAGTTGAAGAATAGAGTTGAAGTCTTGGAGAGCAAATTGAATCAATCAGAAACGAAGTTGAGTAAAATGGTGCAATTTGACCAAAACGAATTGAACAAAAGAATAGTAGATTTGAGTCGCCACAATAGAATTCAATCCCAAGACCTCAATAAACTCAAGAATTGGGCAGGTGATATCAAAACCAAGTATAAGGTTGAATTGAAGAAGAAGGATCTTGAAATCGACGAGTTGAAGAACAAATTATTGGAAAAACGAAATCTATCCTCAACTTTGACCTATGGTATACCACTATCCACACCGACCACAACCGACGACTCAACTACTATCAACGCTAACATCATTTACAACAATAACCCTATAATAGACAACACAAAGATAATAGGCAATGGAATGAGCTCTCTAACGGTTCAGCTGGTCCTCAACCAAGAATATACAGAGCTTTCATCAAACTTGACTGCAGTCATCGAAAGCTTGGCATCAGAAAACTACAAGTTCTCCAAATTTATGGAAGCTATCAATGAATATTATTATGATTTCAACAACCAACTCACGGACTCAAAATTCAAAGACATGTCGGCTTGGAACTTGCCCAATCCGTCCAACGTAATAGATCTTCAAGCAATCTCCAGCGTTGACTCAGCAATTGTTCAACAATACTTGGATGAGTTGGAGTCTTTTGATGTTCTTGCAAAGCCTATATTGAACAATATCTATAAATTTTATCACAATACGACCAATCTAATTCGGAACTTAGGAACACCAGCAGCATATTCCACAGGAGGAGATGATAACAGAGCAAAGCAACTAGAGAAAGAGTTAGAAATAATGACAAAAAATTGGAAAGATGCATTGAAAACGGCAGAGAACTGGAAAAGTATCCATCAAGCCCATTTAACTCAAGATGATAAATAGATTGACATACAAATTTCTCAATTTCATAGCAAAGAACATGTCAATTAGCATATTTGCATTGAATGCACATGTAGCAAATAATATTTGTAGCTGTTACAGGGTTAGATATTGCTGCATTTTGATATATTTAAAAGCGGGTATCATTCTGAGGACAGTTTGACATGGGTATGAGTAGTGTTCTTCAACACTGTCGTTTCCAAAGTGACAATACTCAATGGGAAATCCTTAAGGAGATCTAAATCCGCGCTTGGAAAGGAATCCTTCTTCTTAATTCTTAGCGACAAGTCGCTGGTGGCACTGTTGAATTCTAGAAAGGTGTTGAGGATTATCCCAGTGCAATAGATTTTGTCATAGTTTGAATCCCGCCTATCGACAAACATCTCCTCAACACTTCGGTACCCGTCAAGAGTCACTTCACCGGAACACGAATCTTTATCAATGATTTCTCTATCGAGCAGCTCGTCAAAGAGATTTCTTCCCATTTGCTTCTTTGGAGACTTGTCCTTTCTCGTCATATGCAAGTATTTGACTGACTCTTCATCTCCTTCTCTTATGTAGAATTTGATAATGCGCAACAAGTCCCCTGTTTGCAAGGATTTAAATTCAAAATCTTCAGTACCATGGAAAGGCTTCACTACAACGACAATTACACCCACTGAAATGAGACTATTCAGATAAGGGTCTCTTACTTCCTTAATCGCCTTTTCCCCATTGTTTACCGACTCTTGAATCATGTTTTGAAGCATCAAAGTTCTCGAGAAGCTATCATACTGATCGGAGACATAACTCTGTTTCTTATCTGAAGGTGTAGCAATTACTGTTTTGATATGATTCAAGCTATCTCTTTTGTAGGAAATGAAAGACAATCTACGGGAGAAATTCTCCAGATTACTTCTTCTGAGTTTCGTATCCAGAGAGATATCCGGGAAGAGTCCTTCTGTCAAGCTCTCAAACTTGTCAATAGCACTCTCATAGTCCAGATTACTACTGTCTTCTTTCCGCAAATTATCCTTTGATATTTTGACAACAATATCGCCGTTAGAGATGTCACAAGCTGGCTCGGTTGCATGCTCTTCTTTGTCAGATTCTTTCTGCTCAGATATTGGAAAGCTATTCAATACTATCTGAGACGAAGAAACATGATCCAGCAGCTCGCTTTCTTTTGAGTTTCTGTTGATGTTTGGAATAAGGAATGCCTTTTCAAAGTTTTTACTAGGGAAGCGTTGGCCCATTGGGTTCATGAGCCCAAATTTCAATCTTCCAGGGGTTGTAACCCCGTCACCTCCCTCAAGATCAACATAAGCATAACAGCAGCACGAAATACATGCAAAAAGCACAATGCTTAGCACCAAAATCAACAAGAAAAGAGCCACAATCACTCCAATCACGGCACTGTTATCAATAGACATCTTCAAGACAATTCAGACTAGTCAGTGTGCTAGATACTCTAAACCTTCACCAAGACTACTCGTATCATTGATGGCTGCAAACTGGAAAATGTGATATGGGATATCTGAGTCGCACACGCCTTTTTGGTTGCATAGCTAAGTGGTGTGTAAAAGGTACATAGTTAAGAGGTGTATAATGAAGAGGTGTATAATGAAGAGGTGTATAATGAAGAGGTGTATAATGAAGAGGTGTATAATTAAGAGATCTAATGGCTGCGAAACAAGGAGCCTACAATTGGAATGGGTCTCTATTCTGATTATCGCCTTGGAGTGGACTAGGAATAACTTAGAGAATCATTTAATAGTGAAGGCTGAAATTGAACGAAATTATTACCTATGTAATAGAATGTAACACTGCTCCAGTTTCTGATGCTTCAGGAAATTGGTTAAATTCACAGTTTATAACTCAAAATCACATTTATCAAATCATATGTAGTATAAATCGTATCTCCTAATACTGTGGAGGGTGAACTAATAATCACAAAATCCAGGGTCGTAATCGATCGATTACAATTAAATACAGCGCCCAGTTCTAGATTTCAAGTTGATTTAGTTATTTAATACTTTGCTTATAGTGATCTAAAGCAGTGCAGAATTCTCCTTTAGGAGCCAATTTCTAGAATCGGATGCTGCACAGTAAAACAGGTAAAGGTGGCCAGAGAACATTAAATACTGGTAAAATATTGTTGAAATCATTGGCCGTGAGGACATTAACTTGAAGTCTTCTATTTTAGAACTCGCAACCTTAGAGTTCACTTGAAGGACGATCACAAAGTGAAATAGGAAATTGAAATAATCATTTGGGTATACCGGAGGCTGTTCCTTGATCATCGACTTGCTCAGAAGGCCATTCAAATGGTCGTATAACATTAAAACAATCTGCTCTCCGAAAGCACACGTTATACCAAATGCCAAACAAAAGTAGTAGAACCATCCAGAATCGAAGCCAACATAATTGTAATCGCCTTTAACAAAGAGTTTTCCTTGATAACTAATGGCCGCCTTTGACGTCTTTAGTCTCTGGAAATGAAGTACTATAAATATTGAAAGGAACAACTCCGAGACTAGGATCCAGAAGTATCCATAAGCTGCATCAGTAAGACAGTTGACCGTACAAAGAAAAGATCCAAATAGAAATGGAAAGACCTGTAATGTTGAGAAGTAAGACGACATTAAACTTTGCATTACAGCATTCCGGAATCCAAATGCTTCCAACACGAGTGCAACAATAGTGCACAGTGTGTAAAGTGATATGAAAATCATGTTGCAGTACTCCAACCTATCCGAAGCAGATTTCACTAGCTTGTAGGGAAGCGTTAAACATATATACACTACAATGAGAACCATGAAAGGAACGTAAAGAAATTTGGTCAATGTGGGAACAAGCGAACCCTCATTATGAATGGTGACGGTAGCTGTAAAGGTGGTAGATTCTTTCTCTGTTTCTAGCTTTGGAATATAGATACAATACAATCCCTTTTCTTGGACATCGTACTTAATACTGATTGTTGAGGCTTCCACTACTGTGTTAAATGTAGTGGTCGGCTCTGGGGCTTCCAAATCTTTCAATTGTAAATCGAAGCTTACGGAACCGTTCTTTTCCGTTAGGAAGCTGTTTTCCGGGACTTCGGGATCAATAAATTCATTGAAACTAGGCAAATTACTGTATTTGTCAATATCTTTATAGTTGAACACTAACAATGGAATTTGAGCAGGAAAATCCCCTCTGTCATTAAATGTAATCGAGACATATGTATCCTCGTAGACATTATTAATAGGAAAACATGCAGCGTTCTGGGTATCGGTAAGGACAAAACTACGATCGTTTACAGCTTCAAGCAAGGGATTTAACATATTTAAAGTGTACGACTAAGTAGAGAAATATAAAAAAGAATGTGGATGTTACTGAATATTATAATATTATTAAAGGATTCGTTTAATCAAGCAAGCTGGTAATATGACCAGTAGACCCCCTTTTCGGTAAGGATTTCTTCAACTGAAATTCGAGGGGTAATTAAGCGAGAGAAGGGCTTTAGGTGCTAAAATTAATTTGCCATTGATTGAACTGCACGGATGCATGGCTTGGAAGACTTAGCGGTGGACTTCAATACCTCCAGGGATACTTTGGATTGTTATTTCTGTGGTAAAGCGGGACGAAAGTATCATAACACACATTGAGTATTCTTTAAAACAAAGCCACGGTCGCTAATCGCTACAGTTAACTGTAGTAGCGCAGCAGTCACCAACCAGCTCACTTATGAGAACGTGTTCGCTTGCAAATAGGAGAAAAAAACTATATTAATAATCAGGATACAATTAAACTATGATCCTCGGTCTGGAGAGGCCAATTACATTCATCAACGATGTTATGAATAGAGAAAAGCCAAGCGCCAAGGCCCAAAATAGAAGTACGTCAAATAGAAATGAAAGCCGTTCTGAAATTAGAATGGAAGCTCGCGGAATAGTGCGGTATTTCCCGATGGTGATAGCAACATATTGATAATAGTAGTAGTGATATAATAATTATAATAGAAGTAATAATAAATAATACGGAGTCCAATGTTTTATTGGTAATCATGGTAACGGCTATATAGAGACATATAGAGACCTATTATTGATATTGCGCCAAACTGCTCTTATACAAATATGAGTAGTCATACCATAGAATTTACATGATCTGACTGAGGCAGTATGGAAGCAAAAATGTCATTATTCTTTATCTACTATTGTGCTATTTACAAGTATATTTTAATTATGGACCTACTCGGAGTTTGGCTTCTTCTCTATATTTACAGTTGCTGACTTGAGAAAGGTTTCAAACTCATCGTCAATGTCTACTGCCTCTGCCAATTCGTCTTCCTTCTCCGCTTTAGCTTCTTTCCTTGCATCGTCTATAACCTTGTACTTCCTATTGGCTTTTTTGGCTTTACTCTGTTTTAGTTTAATCTTGCGGTCACCTACTATAGCGTTTCTACTCGTTTCCGGATTCTGAAGGTCATCTAACTTTAGGGCTAGGATCTCTCGGGCCCTTTTTCGGTTCAGCTCTTGTGATCTTGAGTACTGGCAAGTCACCACCAACCCTGTTGGAATATGAGTCAATTGAACCTTGCTATTACTTTTGTTAATTTTCTGGCCACCAGGCCCACGGCCGCCTTTTAAGAACTTCTCATCAAGCTCTTCTTCCTTGATAAGCCACTTGGGCCGTGGAGGGAGCTTGTTCCGTTTGGGGATTGCCAATAGAGACGGCGACTGAGAGAGGAAACGAGCCCATGGCATTCCAGTTTTTGCGGGAAACCATCGACTTCTAGCCACTGAAAAAACACCGTACATAGCAGCACATATTCCTGGAGCAGCTCAATAGACGATTTATCTTGTAGAACCGTCAAGGAAACGGAGTACTACTTCTTCAACAATCTCCTGCTCAGCTCGATGCTCTTCGAGATAAGTTATGTGCACTAACGAATAACACCGAGATTTTGCAGCTATAGAGGTGGAGGGGGATGGACAGAGCATATGGAGTTCGATGTATGATATGTTACACTGAGGAAGAACGAATTGTGTTTTTGAAGGCAGCTGTGTCTGTCTATCTAAATCAGTCGACGTGGAGCTGTGTTAGTTCAATTTTGTCTACTCGAAGAGATGCCCAATCTCACAACTGCACAGCTTCTTTGCGGCATCATTGTGCTAGGAGGGAAGCTTCCCGGGTACTTTAAATCAACGCAAATTGCCTCCATTTACCTTGATTTAAAGTGTACCAAAATGCTGCTTCTAAGGCTTTTCTGTTGAACGGTTTAACACATAGTCGCTCACTGCTATTCGCTAATGAAAATGACAATAATTCTCCATCCAGCTGCAACAACCGAACCTCGAATCCAAGCAAACTTTGCAGTTTTTTGGATAATGAAAACCCAGAAGAAGAGAATAAAAACGACTAATCGTTCTGCTGCTGACCGCATTACTTCAAACCCATACTCCATAAGATTCATCCTCTGCCACCAAGACTACAACAGCTGGAGCTGTCCCATAATACCCGTGCCGCAACAATAAACAATACACCCATGCCGCAGCACATTGCTGTCCCCCCACTGACGCGCGTAATTAAACCGATTTTTCCTCTTTGGGACATGATGGATTTTTCAACACGTCTGGCGAAACTTTTCAGTTGGTGTTTCTACAAGTTTTAGTGTGTTGTTTGTTTCTTTGTTAGTTAATTGTTTTTGATACGATTACGGCTAAGAGTATATTTGTTGCCAATTGGGGTCATTGGATATTGTCACGATATTTTCGTTGATTTGTTTTTCGTGTTGGAAGAATTCTAGTGCTCGTTATATACTGTATTAACTGCCGTTGGTTTACTTTAGATAAACTACATTAGGTTGTATTACTTCACCGTCTAATAGGACTAGTACGAACCACAGCTGTAGAAGTAGCCGTTATCAGCTACACCGCATTCTTGTTGTTTCAGAGTCTCAGCGACGAAACTGTCTCCATACGAGTTCAACTGTTCAGACGAGTGAATCTCCCATAACCAAACCACTTCGATATCTACTCCTCATCGTAGAAGTAGTTCTCCTTAATCTTCCCACCATCGTTCCAAACTCCTCACAATGTCATACGAAAGAGGTGAGGTCTACGGCGCCCAAGTGCTTCCCGGTGAAGATCCTCTGGACTCGTCCTTCAACGAGATCACCAGAGCGTTCCGTCAGTTCATCCTCGAGTTCCGTCTCGACACCCAGTTCGTCTACCGTGACCAGCTCCGTGAAAACCTTCTTATTCACAACTACTTCCTCAAGGTAAATACCGAACATCTCATCAACTTCAATGACGAGTTGAACAAAAAGCTTGCTGACGATCCAGCCGATAACATTCCTCTCTTCGAGACTGCTATCACAGACATAGCCAAGAGAATTGCATATCTCTCGAATGACGAAGTCCCACAAGACTTCCCTAGTTGTCAGTTGATCCTCTACTCGAATGCCAGCAAGACCTCGATCAGAGACCTCGATTCTGAGCACATCTCCAAGATTGTCAGAGTCAGTGGTATTGTTATCTCAGCCTCGGTCCTTTCTTCCCGTGCTACTCAGGTCCAGTTGATCTGTCGTGCTTGTAAACATACCATGAAGATGAGAGTCAAGGCTGGTTTTGGCCAGTTGGTGTTACCCCCAAAGTGCCAAGGTGCTCATAACATGGACTCCAGCTCTTCCCAAGAGAAATGCCCACCAGAACCATATGTTATTGTCCACGATAAGTCGACTTTCATTGACCAGCAGGTGCTCAAGTTACAGGAATCTCCAGATATGGTTCCAGTCGGAGAAATGCCTAGACACATCATTCTCCAAGCAGACAGATACATGGCTAACCAGGTTGTGCCTGGTACCAGAGTCACCGTCGTTGGTATCTACTCCATCTACCAGGCCAAGTCCAAGATCGGAAACGGTGCTGTGAACAGCGTAGCCATCAGAAACCCATACTTGAAGGTTTTGGGAATCCAAACGGATGTAGACTCGGGAGTAAGTGGCCAGGGTATTTCATTCAGCGAAGAAGAGGAAGAAGAGTTCATTAAACTCTCTCGTTTGCCCAACTTGTACGATGTCTTTTCAGCTTCTATTGCTCCTTCGATCTACGGTAACGAGGATATTAAGAAAGCTATCTCCTGTCTCTTAATGGGAGGTTCCAAGAAGGTTCTTCCCGACGGAATGAGACTTAGAGGTGATATCAATGTCTTGTTGCTTGGTGACCCTGGTACTGCCAAGTCCCAATTATTGAAGTTCGTGGAGAAGATCTCGCCTATTTCGGTGTATACTTCTGGTAAGGGTTCTTCTGCTGCTGGTTTGACGGCTTCTGTGCAAAGAGATCCACAAACAAGAGACTTCTACTTGGAAGGAGGTGCCATGGTGTTAGCAGACGGAGGTGTTGTTTGTATCGATGAGTTCGACAAAATGAGAGACGAAGATAGAGTCGCTATCCACGAAGCCATGGAACAACAGACCATTTCGATTGCTAAGGCTGGTATCACCACGATCTTGAACTCCAGAACTTCGGTCTTGGCAGCTGCTAACCCTGTCTACGGTCGTTATGACGAGTTCAAGAGTCCTGGTGAGAATATCGATTTCCAGAGTACCATTTTGTCCCGTTTCGATATGATTTTCATTGTCAAGGACGACCACAATGAGAGCAGGGATATGTCTATTGCTCGTCACGTTATGAACGTCCATACGGGAGGAAAGATTCAAGAAGAGAAACAGGAAGGTGAGATTCCAATTGAAACCATGAAGAGATACATCCAATACGTCAAGTTGCGTTGTGCTCCAAGATTGAGTGCCGAAGCTTCTGAAAGATTGTCTTCCCACTTCGTTTCCATTAGAAGAAGATTGCAAATCAACGAGGCTGATATGAACGAGCGTTCTTCCATTCCTATCACCATCAGACAGTTGGAAGCTATCATTCGTATCACGGAGTCATTGGCTAAGCTCAGATTGTCTCCAGTCGCTACTGAAGAGCACGTCGAAGAAGCTATTCGTTTGTTCACCGCCTCGACCATGGATGCTGTCGACCAAGGTGTAGCCAGTGGAGGTTCTGGAGATGCTGCTTTGACTGCTGAAATCAAGAAAGTTGAGCACGAACTCAGAAGAAGATTGCCAATTGGCTGGTCTACTGCTTACAACACCTTGAGAAAGGAATTTGTAGAGTCCGGTAAGTCGTCTCCAGCAGCTTTGGATAAGGCTCTCTACATCTTGGAGAGACACGAGGTGATCAAGTTAAGACACCAAGGTAAGAACATCTTGCGTGTGGGAGTATAGTTGGTGACCAGTGGGTATTTGCTACTTCAGTTCTCTTTGTAATATTAAAAACTTCAATCTTAATGTACGTACTTATAGATGGCGATTGTAGATGTTGTAGAAGGATTGTACGATGTCGTAGAGAGATTGTAGGATATGTGATGAGCTTTTCATCAGAAGTCATTGAGGGTATACCTGGAGTGACTATGTTATAATACACTTGGATCGTAACAAGAAAGCTTACGAAAACCTACAACATAACAACGAAAGAGATACTGCTACTCTTTCTCTTCTTTTCATATCTTTTAATATGCATTAAATATACAACTAGAATACAAATAGCACCTTCTTGTGCTATGGTAATTTATGATGAGCTAATATACAATGGAGGAATGGTGGTAACTGTTCTCCACAAAATGGTCCTAAAAATGCTCGGATGACTTCTATCTAAAAGAAGACACGATGAGTCAATAACATTAAATCCCAATTCTCCGTATCAACAATTGCAATACGTCCCCAGTTCAATTGAGACACTTCAATGAACCATGTTGAAGTTGTCACTCCTTCTTCTTTCTGTCAAACATGGAAATCTCTTCCTGTTAACGAGATATCACATTCATTTCACAAAACAACGCAAAAACCGTCGATTCACGCCTTCAAGATGATCACAACAGAGTCTCCTCTCAAGAATAACTTAGATACAAACCGTTCTCTGGAGATACTCTTGGTCGTCTTTCCCTTGTTGTTCTTGACGGTCTCGGTCCACAACTCTTTTACGTTTTCCAAGATCAAGTTGCAGTGTCTGTCGAAAGCTTTCACTTTTCCAATCAACTTATGGTTGTTACGACACGATATGACCACGGGGGTGTTGTTATTCACGGCATTTTGGATCAAAGACATGGGTCCATGGGCAAACTCGAACTCTTCCAATTTCTGGAGTTCAAGCTCGGTTAGTTCCGACCTAGGACGGTCAATAAATTCGCTAGAGAGACGTTAGTAGACAGTTCTGGAAGCAGAGGAAAGCGGAAACAAACTGAACCACATTCGAGCATACATACCTCATTTTCAGTTGAATTGTATTGCCTTGAAGAGAGTAGAATATGGCATAATTTGGAAAGTAATGAATTTTCATTAGTATGTGAATGGGTGGCGCACGACTCTATATTTCAGGTCACGTGAAAACCTTGAAAATGAAGCCTTAACTATGGGAGAGATGGGTGACCGGGTTATATGGTGTTTCAGAGTATGTGATTATGGGATGGAGACATGGAACGCAATGGAGCAGTGGAGAAGGAGAGAGGATGGAATTTCCTTGCAATTTTCTGTAAGCGAAAGTGAATATTTGGGGTGAATATATTGAGAATAGAGCTTTAACTATGGGAGAGATGTATGGTAGAGGGCATATATTTGGGACTATGGATTTATGGAATTATATACGGCAAGTAATGAAGCCTACTGCTGGGAGAGAGGATGAAACGTAGTTTAATTCAAAAGGAAAGTGAGTATTTGGGGAGAAAACGCTTGAAAATGAGCTTTAATTATGGAAGACGTATATGGTGAGGCAGAGGGGTTTTGGGTTTTATTGAAAAATTGGATTCATATATAATGGGAGAGAGAGGATGCTATCTAGTTGAAAGGGGTGTAAACGAAAGTGAATATTTGGGATGAAACCTTGAAATAAAGTCTCAAGAGAGGCATATAATGGATATGGTGTACACTTAAATGATGTTCGGTTTTATGGTTTTATTGAACTATATATTCTAAACAATGAAGTATATAGTGATAATGTTCTGGCGCAATTGAATATAAAGTAGAATGTATATTTGGCTGGCAAATGATGGAGGACTCTCTTCGTGTTGATATGCTCATCACCTGTCTAATTGAAGAAACCCTCTTCAAGATAGAATTGTGTTGGAGGGGAATTGTCGTGGTATAACAGTCTTGCTAGAACAACTTGGAGAAGGAACCACTTCAAAAAGGAACTGGTAGCCTCTTGAGTCTTCCAATACCCCAAAGTAATACAATAGTATAGTGGTCTTGAGCACACACTCATACTGGTTTCCCTCGATATGCAAAGATATATACTATTACTATACTATTATACATTCTATAGTTTACAAGTCGCTCAGACAGCCTTCTGGAACTGACTCAACGGAGCAGCAAGAGTTGATCCTCTCTTGATGATTGTCTCAATACGATCTCTCAACACTCTGGAGCCGCATTCAACAGTAAGGTTAAGATAATCGATCTTAGCCTCGTTCTTCCCAATATTGATAACAGCCTTGTCGTTCTCGACATTCTTCAAGGAATCACCGAATTGTGCTTTCAACAATGAAGAGATACGGTGGATTCTGCTGGAAATCTCGGAGTTTGCATGTGCCGACTTGTCATTTGGTGGAGTTGACTCCTTGGTTCCATTTTCTGACTTATGGTCGTGGCTACAACTCTTGGACGATAACTTGACAGATGCTGGTGATGAATCGATAGAGTATAAGATGGCGATAACACTATCGGCCAAGGAATCGGACATCAAGTTGTCGTTGATCCATTCCACTGTAATATATAAGCCACCAGTCTTAGTTCTATCAACGACGACATCAATGACTTCCATAATAAGACATTCCCATTCTTCCTTGTCGTCATTCAAAATGTCGATAAAACCAAACATCTGCTCCAAATGCCATTTCATTAAAGATATATCAGCATTAATCTTTAAATTCATTTTTGACTTCACTATCGAGGTAGATAACTGGGTGTATTCATGTAAATCCTGTAATTGCAAGAGGTTTAAATCAAAATCTTTGGAAACCAAGACACCTGAAAGCAACTGTCCAGTCTTGAAAGTGTCTGGATCTTCCTTCTTCTCTGTGGTCTCTTTACCAGTCTCTTTCTTTATCTCTTTCTCTGTTTCTTCCTTCTTAATGCTGCTCTCCTTCTCTTCTGTTTCCATATCCACGTTCTCTTCTTTGATTTCGGTTATCTTGGCGGAATCTTCTTCCATCTTTTCCTCGATCTTGTCTTTCAATACCAACAATTGTTCTTCAGCAAGCGTACCCAAAACTTTAGCAATCTTTTGGCCCTTGATAGGAATCTTCACCTCTTCACAATTTTTGGGGTTGAACACCTTCACTTCTTGATCCGTACCTTTTCTGGAAGAGTACTTACTCAACAACGCGGACTTCAATCTACCCATAGGCACAGAGTCGCCATGAACCAATATAATCTTCAGGGGAGCCACCTTTTCTATAAAGTCCGAGTTCTGTTGGAAATCCACATGCGCCGCAAATGAGATCTCTTCAATGTTTATTCTACGAGGGATAGTGATATCTGGGTTTTGTATGGACTGGATTGTGTGTGGTTCTTTCAAGAGCTCTTTGGCCATTGTACCTTCAACAGAATAACCAGTCATAACAACCAAATTCTTAGGGTCTGGTGCCCATTTTTCGAGTAATTGTCTGGAAACACCGGCCTGTAACATACCTGGAGATGCTACTACCACTGAAGGTCCGAAGTCCTGGAATTTGGAAACATCCTTGATCGACCTAATGTATTTGAAGTCAAACGGATTCGATTTCTGGCCACTTGTTGAAAGCCTGATGTTATCGTTCATGATGCTTGTATATGTCTGGTAAACGGCCATACACTTCTTGGCCAAGTTCGAGGCGAAGTAGATATTAACATTTTGAAGATCGTCGTTGTTTTCCCAATATTCATCTAGAATCAAGAGCAATTCTTGGGCATTTCCGAGGGAGAACACTGGCATCAACACTCGCCCACCTTTCACTATAGTTGCGTGTATATTCTGGGTCAATCTCTTCTCCAAGTCGGCTTTAGGCTCAAGAGTACCTGTTCCAAACGTAGACTCCGAGATGAGGATATCTGGTCTCGTTGGAGGAACTTCGGCAGCATGCAAATGTCTGTTTTCTTCTCTTGAGTAATCTCCCGTAAACAACACCTTCAAGCCACCGATTTCTATGAAGTACATACACGCTCCGAGAACGTGTCCAGCGTGGTAAGCTGTGAATCTTATTCCATCGATTTCCATTGTAGAATGGTAGTCCACTGTTTCTATACGGTCGAACGAACTGATGATATCGTCGTCGGTATAAAGGTTACTCGAAGCCTCCTCAGGCCCACCGTCTCGATTTCTTCCTCCGATAGAAGTGACACGGACGAAATCCTGAAGCAACCATCTGTAGATTGCCTTCGTTGCATGGGTCATGAAGATCTTACCTTTGAAGTTGGTGTGTTGCATCACATACGGTAACGAAGCGGCGTGGTCCAAATGAAAGTGACTGATGAGCAACAAGTCGACTTTCGACAAGTCGTACTCGTCGTAGAACGGAAACGAGGAGTGTCCTGAGAGTGCTGGATGAACACCAGCGTCCAACATAATCACCTTGTTCTTATACTCGATGATATGGCATGAACGTCCTACTTCATTGCACCCTCCAAGGCCGAAAAACCTGAAATTCTCCGAGTCGTCTGTTTCCATGGCTTCTATGGTCATAATTAGCGTTTCAAACCCGTGAATTGACCCTAAAACCCCGAGATATCCAGAGATGTTGGTGGGTTCTTGTGCTCTTCTGGTGTCTCTTTAAACTCGTTTGGTGAGGTTTTTTCAGCCAGCGAGAGGTAGTGAGAAGTAGTGAGAGGTAGTGACAAAAAGAGATGAATAGTGAGAAAGCAGGGAGAAATATAGACAGATAGTGAGACTGGGGTGAGCGAGTAGCGAGGAAACAGTGCGAAAAGAGAAAGAAATGATGAGAAATAGTGAGAGAACAGTGAGAAACAGTGAAAAACAGCGGGAAATTAGCGAGAAAACAGTGAGAGAACAGTGAGAAAGAGCAGAAAATTAGCGAGAAACAGTGAGCGATGGTGAGGATAACACGAGTAAACAGTGGTACAAAAAATAGAGAGATCACTGATAATCAGAGATAAACAGAGAAATATACAGAAAAATAGTGACTGATACTATCATAGCCATAAAATACCGACATCCACTCAAAACAACGAGAAGTCTCCCTAAATAAGTGGCTAAGTTTAACTAATCTATACCCAAGAGGAGTCGTAGAAATACCGAGACAGTCTCGTGACAAACCTCACGAACCCTCACTCTCCAGCGACGTTCTGTACCGTCCTTCCCGCCGATTCATGGTCTCCTACCGCCAGACTTGCACCGACAAGCAATAGTGAGAGAACAGTGGAGATAGTTACGGTTTGGGGCTCTTTTTGCAGTAATCGATAGCTGAGAGTCGGGGTGTAGTTTTGGACCAGGTATTCGGTGGAATTGCTCGGAAATCGTGAAGAACCAGTTGTTATTGAGCTCTCTGGTTGCACTTGTATCGAGAAGCCTGCTGCCATCGTCGTGGTGGAAAGTGAAAAATTATTTAGCGACAAAGAACGCGTTCTGGTAGCAAGAAGAAAGGTGGTTAATAGCTGCAATAATTCGGTAAGAGTGGCGTAATTGGGGTATTTAGGTGTAATTGAAGTTTAGAATTCGATTCGGCGCTGTTGACGGTGAAAAATTACAGAAATGAAGCTAAAACTAAGAACTCAGAACACAGAAACCTTGAAGACCACTCTTTCACTAATCAATCCTTTGAGGAAGTTTGTCACCTTAAGGTTTACGCCAGAGAAACTTTATGTAATACTGGTCAACGGGCAGTCTTTGACCCAAGAGCCACAGGTTTGGTGTAATCTACAGATTTCTAGCATATTCGATCACATAGAAATACAGAGTTTACGAGATAACACCATTCTGTTGGAAATTAACTTGGAATTGCTTCTCCAGACTCTACGGAACTTCGATCGAGCTAACAGTGAAGGGCTTAACATACGACTTCAGAGGAAGGACTCCGCTGGAGGGCAGGGTACGAATACAGGGAATGGAAGGACGGCATCATTGGCCCTTTTCTATGCCAATGTAAATGCTAATTCTAATACAATTAACCATACATTCAGAATACCGGTGAAAATCTTGAAGAACACACACGATATGATGTTGCTCAAGGAGCCAGAGCTTACGGACGTAGAGCTTATTATGAAATTGCCCAATGAGTTTGTTTCTACTTATAAAAGACTAGACAAATTTAAGAAAGCGTCCAGTAATGAAACATTGACGATTAAGGCAAGCAGAAGGCGAGGAGGCTTTTTGGGGTTTGTGCTAGAAGAAGAAGGAAAATACCGCGTCACCATCAGTTGGAACGATAAGATCGATGTACAAAAGCCCACGAGGACCAACTTACCAGGTGAATCGCTCCGAGTTTCATTGATTCAAAACTCAGAAAATTCCGATGACATAGATGAGGATAACCAATACGAGGACAAGGAGATCACAGTGAAGTTAAAAGATTGGCAAATGGCGTCCAAGATTGTGGCGAGCTGTAAAACAGTGGTGTTCCTTATTACACCACGGGATTGTGTATTACATTGTCTACTCGATGATTCTGAAGATGTTGAAATCATATATTACATCAGTGGAATCCGTGTTCGGAACCCGCTTGACTATTAGAGGGAGCAGTGGAAATTCAGAATTTACTAGAGGGCTTCTACGCTAGACTCCATGGTTAAAGAAGTCCTGGCACATTATCGTTATAGCGTACGATTGCTATCTTGTTATTACTTTTATGGAGGTTAGAGAAAGATATACCACAGCTTACGCTATAGAGGCATCATATAGAACCAAATTCAAATATTTATTTTACAATGGATATACCGAGGAATCTCATTACTTGCGGAGAAGGTCAACCTGGCCACCCCACGAAGTCTTCCGGTAAAATAATAGCGTCTCTTCACTACTCTTGAGAATAAACCAGTCTATTGGAGCATCCTTACATAGATACCAACATGAGGAAGATGTAGAGAGCCTTGGTATACAAGCAGCTTTTTCACAACCACCTTCAGTGTTTTCTCTTTCCTTTGAATCCACTCCACAATAGAAAATCCTAACATAACCCACTAAATACATAATTATCGTGCCATATATCTACCTGAGCTAGCACTTCCTTCCAAGTCTCCATTTTGCAGCTATTACGATTGCTATAAGTCCAGTAACATTACCGCGGCACGGATGTGTGCTCCTTTATGTTGCGGCACGGATGCATGCCAAGATCTCCAAAAACGAGTCAAATCAGCGACATTTTACTCCGTCGCGTATTAGCGCAACCCCGGTACCGCACCCTCGTGATTAAGAGTCATCGCACGAATCCGTAGCCCGGATCTGGCCCAATCCGGTCTGGAAATTATTCACTTCCCCGTTAATATAATGGTGAATGTTCTTGTTGTATTAGTCACTTTAATTTTGCAATTAGAACTTCATATTTATACAGTGTGTACTTCGTTAGCAAGTGTGTGTTGTCACCGAGTTTCACCGTAAAAAACCTCAGAAGCACCCGATACAATGGCCCCAGTGAAGACTTTAGACCGTGATGAGCCCCAGTATTTCGGTGCTGGTCCAGCAGCTCTTCCAACAGATGTTCTTCAGGAAGCAGCCTACGACCTTATAAGCTACCAGGGCGATGCTGTCGGCATCGGAGAGATCTCCCACCGGTCCAAACCAGCAATTAAGGTCATCGACGACACCAAAGCTAACTTAGCTAAGTTGCTAGACATCCCAGATACTCACGAAGTGTTCTTTATGCAAGGAGGTGGTACCACTGGATTCTCTTCAATTGTCTACAATTTGATTGCCAACTACGCCAAAAGACACGGCGGAAAGGTCGGCAGAGCAGCTTACGCCGTGACTGGTTCGTGGTCCAAAAAGTCCGCTGAAGAAGCCCAAAGATTGGGATTCGAAGTCGACGTTGTAGTGAACACCAAGGACAAGAAGTTTGGTGATATTCCACCATACTCGGATTGGAAGCCAATTGCCAAGGATACCGCTTACTTGTACGTCTGCGACAACGAGACGGTGAATGGTAACGAATTTAAGGACATTCCAACCGAGGAATACTTGCCAGAAGGCGTAGAATTGGTAGCTGATATGTCCTCAAACATCTTATCCAAGAAACTTGATATTAGCAAGTACGGTTTGATCATGGCAGGTGCTCAGAAGAACATCGGATTGGCAGGTTTGACCATCTACATAATCAAGAAGTCGTTGTTGGAGCAACCAACCGACGAGGAGTTGAAATCTTACGGTATCCCATTGCTGCCAATTGCTTTCCACTACCCAACAGTAGTGAAGAACAACTCTGCTTACAACACAATTCCAATCTTTACTTGCCACATTTTACAGTTGGTGACCAAGAAATTGATCGCTAACGGTGGAATTCCTGCTGTGCAGAAGATCAACGAAGAAAAGGCCAAGATTTTATACGATGCCTTGACCAGCTTCCCTGGATTCTACTCGTTGCCTGTTCACAACCCAGCCGTCCGTTCCAACATGAACGTTGTCTTCACACTTCCAAACGAGGATCTTGAAGCCAAGTTCATCAAGGAGGCTGCTGAGCTCAAATTGACTGGTTTGAAGGGCCACAGATCCGTTGGAGGAATGAGAGCTTCTATCTACAACGCTGTTACTTTGGACAGTGTGAAGATTTTAGTTGATTTCGTTAATAAGTTCGCCAAGGAGAACACGAATTAGAGTATACAGAAGGTGTAAAAGGGCAATATAAGAGCGCTGACGGTAACACTCCATATGTAATTACGGAAGCCGTAAGACAGTAATCAAACAGTACTAATAGTCACAACCGAAATGTAACCAAAGAAGCCATCAAACAGCACCGAAACAGTACTAACAAGCACACCCAATGCGTATCTACAAATTACAGACTATACTCTACGTAAGAGGTCACCAATAAGTGATAACAAGTAAAAACCGATTGCCGCAAAAAAGTTGTATAAGCAGAAATTGCATTTTGCAGCAATTGAAGGGGTCCTGATGGAGCATTAAAAGTGGGTTCTTTGTATAAGTAGAGTGCTAAATATCATACTGTACCCCAAAGAAGCACAGAAAATCATCTGGAACCTCATGTTTCCGTGTAAAATGGTACTTTCATTAATCATTCTATTCTCACTGTGCTCTTATAGTGGTGAGCACTATATACGAAATGTACTTAATGCAGCCCAACAAGTCAATGTAAAACACCCAATTTGGTTTCAAATTTCTTCAAAATTACGCAGCTTCATCATCTTCCAATCTACCCTTTCTCTTCACTTTAAAACTTCCTTCCACCTTCAAAGCGCATCCATAAACTCACCCATCTCTTCACCCTCAAAACAACCAAACGACTTTCCTCCGCACAAAATTCGTCCTGAAAAATCGTGCAAAATTTATTTCTTCACGGTGTTTTCCTTCCAGTAGTTACCAGTTAAAACCGTCATAACTATGATTATAAGGTCCTTGCCGAGGAAATGGCATTATGGGCACCACAGCTCTTATTCCACGAACTTATACCCGTTTTCACGGTGTTTTGGTTCGTCTGTGGTGAAATACGCTGCCCCATCCGCTGCGAAGAGAGTGCTCTCCAATGAAGAGAAGAAGATCTTACTCAACAAAGAGAGCTACAGAAGAGACATTCAGGAGCGAATCTCCCGTATTCCAATAGAGAACTACCGCAATTTCAGCATTGTAGCACACGTTGACCACGGAAAGTCGACTCTCTCCGACCGTTTGTTAGAGGAAACTGGGGTTATACAGCCTGGTGAAAACAAGCAAGTGTTGGATAAGTTGGATGTAGAGAGGGAAAGAGGTATTACTGTCAAGGCCCAGACGGTCTCTATGATCCACACGGACCCAGAAACGGGTGAAGATTACCTATTGCATTTGGTGGATACTCCGGGACATGTAGACTTCAGAGCTGAAGTATCCAGATCATACGCTTCTTGTGGTGGAGCTCTTCTCTTGGTGGATGCTTCTCAGGGTGTTCAAGCCCAAACCGTGGCCAACTTCTACTTGGCTTATAGCATGGGATTGAAATTGATCCCCATCATCAATAAAATCGACTTGGACCTGGCAAATATACCCAGAGCCATGGACCAAGTGGAAGAAACTTTTGAATTGTCTCGAGACGATTGTATAGCCGTGAGCGCAAAGACCGGGCTTAATGTCAGTTCAATTATACCTCTGGTGATAAAGAATATACCGGCACCGACTGGAGACGAGAGCAAGCCGCTTAAAGCTCTTTTGGTAGACTCCTGGCACGATCCATATTTGGGTGTTGTTCTGTTGGTCCATGTTGTAGATGGAAAGATGAAGAAGGGAATGAAAATCTTGTCAGCCCACACCGACAAAGTCTATGAAGTGAAGGAAGTGGGTATTATGTATCCAGACAAGATGCCAATGGACCAGATCAAAGCTGGTCAAGTGGCCTACTTAGTGCCTGGAATGAGAAATCCCAGAGAAGCATTAGTAGGAGATACCTTCTTCCAATATGGAAAGCACGAAGGACTAGAACCATTACCTGGTTTCGAGGAGCCAAAGCCTATGGTCTTCTTGGGGGCTTTCCCAGCCGATGGTGCTGAGTTCAATGTCATGGACGACCAAATGCAAAACTTGGTGTTGAATGACAGATCTGTCCATCTCGAAAAGGAGACTTCAAACGCTTTGGGTCTTGGCTGGCGTCTTGGTTTCTTGGGCTCGTTGCATGCCTCCGTGTTCAAGGAAAGATTGGAGAATGAATACGGTGCCAAGATCATCTTAACGGCTCCAACTGTTCCATACAAAATTGTATATAGAAATGGAACAGAGGAGGTCATTACCAACCCTGATGGGTTTCCAGATGCCAAAGGACAGGTCAACGTTGAGCAGTACATGGAGCCATTTGTGCAAGCAATTATGAGTGTTCCTGGAGAATACGTCGGTACCGTGATGACATTATGTCTTAACAACAGAGGAATTCAAAAGGAAATAGAGTACTTGAACACTGGACAAGTCTTACTCAAATTCGAACTTCCTATGGCACAATTGGTCGAAGACTTCTTTGGCCAGCTCAAGGGTTGTACCAAAGGATACGCTTCTCTTGACTACGAAGATGCTGGATATAGAAGGTCCGACATCGTCAAGATGGAACTCTGTGTCAATGGAGAGCCTCAAGACGCCTTGACTACTATCTTACACCGTTCTCAGGCCCAGTCAAGAGGTAAAGAGTATGTCTCCAGATTCAAGAAGTTCCTCAGATTCCAGTTATTCGAAGTGGTGATCCAGGCAAAGGTCAATAACAAGGTCGTTGCGAGAGAAACCATCAAGGCCAAGAGAAAGGATGTGACCCAGAAGCTTCATGCTGCAGACATATCGAGATACAAGAAGTTGTTGGAGAGGCAGAAGGAAGGAAAGAAGCAGATGAAGGCAGCAGGCAGAGTTAACATTGGTAATGATGCCTACCAAGCCTTCTTACGCCGTAATGATTAGCATTTTAATAGGGATTTTAATCTTGAAACTTGTATATATATGTATATATTCATTCACAAACAATGTACATTATCCATTATCCGTATGGTTCTTAGCATAATTCTATTCATTCCTAAATTTTTCATTCCTAAATACCCATTAATGACTTTTAGATGACACAGGCAGAACGATGTTTAAATCCTTATCACTTCAGCTCTATTTGCTCAGTTCCTCAAGAACTTCTTGTAAACAACGTTTTCAGACTCGTCTATAAACTTGTATCCGATCTGGGTCAAGAATCCTTGGAAATCCTCTTCCGTTGAACCATCTGGAAGGCAGAATCCACACAAGATCTTACCAACATCATGGCCATGGTTTCTGTAATGGAACAATGTGATATCCCAATCGGACTTCAATGCTCGCAAGAAGTTGTATAATGCACCTGGTCTCTCTGGGAACTCGAAGGTATACAATCTTTCGTGTCTTACCTTGCCTCCAACAGACTTACCACCAACCAAGTAACGACCGTGAGTCTTGGCTAATTCGTTGTCGGATATGTCAACTACTTCGTAGTCATTGGCGTTCATGGTTTCTATAATGGAGGATAACTCTTTCTCCTTATCAATAACATTGAAAGAAACAAAGATGTTGGCTTCATTTCCACCGTATCTGTAAGAAAACTCGGTTATGGCTCTAGGATTGATGATGCTTTGCAATTTGGAGAACTCACCCGGTCTGTCAGGAATAGTAACCACCAAGGAAACCTCCTTTCCTTCACCTAGAACAGCTCTTTCGCTTACGAATCTCAATCTGTCGAAGTTCATGTTGGCACCACTCAAAACTGGAACGTATGTCTTGTTTCTGTGGTCGATCTCTGGGTGTTTTTGGATGTATTTCTTCAAGCCAGCCACAGACAATGCTCCTGATGGCTCGGTGATAGATCTGGTATCTTCAAAAATGTCCTTGATGGCAGCACATAACTCGTCAGTAGACACTCTGACGACTTCGTCCACCAACTTTTCACAGATTTTCCAGGTCTCGTCACCCAAAACCTTCACGGCAGTACCATCAGCAAAAACTCCAACCAGATCCAAGGTTACCAGTTTCTTGGCCTCAAGAGATTGGTATAAGGCATCTGCATCGTAGGTTTCAACACCAATGATTTTAACATGAGGAGCGATCTGCTTCAAGTAGACAGCTACACCGGCAATGAGACCACCTCCTCCTACAGGCACGAAGAGAGCATTCAACTTGTCCAAACGCAACTGTCTGGTGATTTCCAAAGCAATTGTACCTTGTCCCGCAATGACGTAAGGGTGATTGAAAGGAGGAATGTCTGTTAAGTTGTTCAAAGAACTCAAACGAGCACATTCCAGCTTAGCGGAATCGAAATCGTCTCCGTATAAGACCACCTGCGAGCCCAAACGAGACACGTTCGAGTACTTGATCGAGGGCGTAGCAGTGGGCATCACAATGGTGCTTGGGATCTTCAATCTCGAAGCAGAGAACGCTACACCTTGAGCATGGTTACCAGCAGAGCATGCTATGACACCGGTCAATGGCGCTTTTGAGTTGGAATGCAAATGGGCAATCATGTTATAAGCACCACGCAACTTGAACGAGAACACGGGAAGCAAGTCCTCTCTCTTCAAGTAGATATTAGAGTTGCACTTGTGGGACAAGTTAATGGCATGAGTGAGTGGAGTGCCAGCTCTCTCCACGACGTCGTAGACTCTCGAGGTCAAGATCAACTTGATATAGTCGGGATCACCCTCTTCGTTGAAGTCGGTGTCGAGGAGTTCGGGCCATCTTTCCCGAGGAGTCACGGTCTTTGTTTTGCTCGAGTCAACCGTAGTAGTTGTACTAGTTGTAGCAGTAGAAGCCGATCTAAAAGACGACTTCACACCAGCCAGAACTCGCCATACTTGCGCGTTAGCGGCTCTCGTTGCGCCATATAGAACAGCCTTGGACCTGAACATCTTCTGAACCTTTTGCCCGGGTATTAAGTTCAAAAGTCTCTTCTACAGCACGCTGTATACCAACAAACACCAAAGAAGTATTTCAACAAATGGTAATTTTTCAGTCTGGAGAAACGATGATTCATCGTGATATCCGAGGTGGGTGAGGAGGAGATTCGGGGGTTTGTCGGCGGTGAGGGCGAGTTCCGACCTCTTAGGAGAGGTGATGGAATGGGTAGAAAATGGAGTGTTTCGTAGGAGTTTGTTGGATAATAATGCTAGTGGGTTTTGTATATGTGTAGGGACAGGGTTTTGGGATATTCAGGTGAAAATTCGTCCGTTCAATCAACTATATACTGCCATGTATACCTCTTCTGGTGTCCATTTACGGGCATATCTGGAGATGTCTCAGTCGGGTTAATCTTCGGTTGTGCATAGAATCCGGTGTTGCATGAGTGTTATTATTTAGACATGACTATTAAGTGGGGTGTGCGCAGGTCGTATGTATCACGCGGCATTAGCGTTTTTGCAATGTTGGTGGAGGTTGGAGGAGAATGGATAAGGAGGAAGTAGTGGTACTGAAGATGAAGTTGGGTTAGAGAGGTATCGAGTGGGCGAAAATTATGTAAGTCGTGGCTGTTTGTTGGATTTTTTTTGGAGTTCTGAACCAAGCTGAAAGGTAAAAAAACCGGTCACTATCAATGTGATCATCACTTTTGCAGCAAAGACCTAAAAGAACGAAGCAAGATGATCAGAAACCACGGTAATCCTTTATTTTGCTGAAATGGCAGTACTTGTTGAACGAACTATCCAGAAATAAATACTGGCTACGACATGAGTATCTTCACCGAACTGGGAACTACCAAAATCCATGATATCTGAGGGCCATATCTGTTTCAGTTCAGCTGCGCGCTTATGTTGCAACTTCCTCTTTGATAATGGTTGCAATGGCATTAGTGTAGTGAACTATTTTGAACACAACAGGCTGACCACGACCGGGAAATTGGGATAGAATCCCATTCCTAACCATTAAATGTTAATGACATCTGCCTGCATGATCTAGCGTATACTTGCCGCTTTCAACACCAGAAATTGCGTTTCTCGTGGCTGGGGGATACTAGCCGTTCGCTAACATGAAATGCTTCGCCCTTTAAAGAATGATGGATACTATGGGACGTCTTATTTGTCTTTAAACCTACTTCTTTAAGAATTAAACAGCATAGAACTGCTCTAGAAGGGGAAAACACAGGAAATTCTGCCTCTTACTGGTTGGTTTCAAGGTCTGGCCCATGCACAATTACTACTTTTGGCTGCAAATAGTCCCATCAACTAGAGCTAGATATGCTAAATTACTAGATAAGCGTAATATTCTGCGTACTCGTATAATTCTTCTGCAATTACTACTTTATAAGAGATTCTTTCTTGTTCAGTTCAAAAGCTGTTCCTTTTCATTTCTAAAATATACTCTTCCTGGAAACTATTGAATCGCTCTTGCTCTTTGCGAAATGAAACTTGATCCTACTACTTTTGCTTCAGCGGGCAAAACACCGGTATCATCCCTAACCCCAGAAGAGAGCCAAAAGACAGCATCGCCAACACTATCTAATAACTCGTCGCTTTCAAAGGTTTCAAACCTGTCAGTAGCACTTCACGGCTACGAAACGGATGCTACAGAAACATTTGCTTACCCTTTAACAATGGCGGCTAACAATCACTTCACTGGGTTCGAAGTAGGCTTGAATGAAGAGATCTTCACTATGAGCTATGTACCAGATGCTTCTGGCCCCTTACCGCCAAATAACTTACCTTCGGAGAATATTGACGAGCTAATACACCAATATTGGAGAGAAGTTCAGGTGCATCCAAATGTCTTGGACACAGAAGGCAGCATCTTCATTCCAGAAGTCACATTTCCTTTCCCTGAAGAAACCATAGCTAGCATTTCAAATACATATGGACTAAGTTTAGGAAATCAAGGCACAATCGCCCCTATTGAATATGGCGTGTCTCCCAACATTGCCGTTCAAATGGGCGCCACGGATTCATCCTTCTCCAGTAGCCCAATTCCCAAAGAAATCCCAATTGCACCAGAGCTTTTACCTAAAGTCAAGAAACAAATTCCCAAAGACCCAAAGAAGCTCTTCGGGAATCCTCGGGTCACCTACGTTGACGCTAAGGTCTATGAGTGGCCAATGGACGATACTACCATGGCATCTAACTATGATGTCTTCAGATTAAAAGTGCTGAATCTAGATGCAAAAAAAATAAGTGACTCTGTTAAGAAGACAATCATTGATGAGTTTAAGGTGCAAGATGAGTACCTTAAGGAAACTCTCTACCAGAGGAAGATGAGAATGGCTAATGAAATCTCCAGAAGGGACTACTCATCTGGGCTAATGGCGAGCTGGTGCCCGCTATCGATATACAAAGCTTACACTAATGTTAAAACCAACCTAGAAAATAGCGATTACCACAACTTCGTCCCCAAACAGTCATGTTTCGGGAAGATAAATATGAGGTCCAAGAGAGCTTGGCCCAGAGGACCCAAGAGAGAAAGTATTGGAGCAGAACACTTGGGTGGTCCTATAAGGGACAATTTTCGTGGACAGCAAAGGTATGCTCCATACTAAAATAGAGAATGTTAAAAAGACATTAATTCGAGATTGAAAGTGATAGCTTCTTCTAATACGTAATTTTAATTCTCATAGAATCAATGAAAGGATTTTAAAAGCATGGTTGTAGGATGGGTTGGAATTCTTTCTCTTGAAACCGCTTGCTTCGCTAACCGGCTGAACGCATAGAAATTGACTGATAAATGCCAAAAACCGAATTCCAGGTGGCACCAGACCGTCAGATAATGCCATAATCGCCCCAAAATTCGCAATGAGATGATGTATTCTAGCGAGAGGCTGAACTCAATATTCTCTCTATTGGGCCGTATTTTATGGTTTACCAGTTCCAGCGTAGCATGAAGCACCAGAAACCATCCCTCCAACCATGGGAATTCTGTCCACCATGAAGCCTAAAATTAAATACCAGGCACATGTCCTATAACCACCCCACCACCGTGATATTCGGGGGTATTGCAACATCTTGGGGGTTTCGTCCCCATTGTGATTGTTTCTCTTTGTGCAGCCTCCGCCAACCCAACGGTGTCCACCTGCTTCCGCCCACTAGCTGCAAAAACCCCATCTCAAACGCCGGCCCGCATCCAGGGCTTTGAAAAGCTTTTTTTATAGGGTCGATCTTCATTGAAAAGCACATGAGCACAACAGAGATCCATACACCATACACCGTACTCCATTCTCCATACTCCATACCACTACATCACACCTCCATGCAAGAACTACCTACGGCTTTCACACCAATTTCACGCCCATTCCACGTGATTTCCGTGTCGTATCCCGCTCTCATCCCGCTCCCCCACTACACACAACCCACCTCTCCTTCCAACCCTGTTTCGTCTCTCCCACCAATACCGGCCCTTACATCTCTATTATCAAATGTCACGTGCAATGGTCTGATAGCGATCCGGTTATTGACGCCTGCACACAGTCCCAGTATCAGATTGGATTTTTTTTCAGCAATTGCTTTGTATGGTGATTCCTATGGAGTATAACTAGTGGTTATTCTTCCTTTTCCAAGGCTCCAGCAAGGTTCAGGTGTTGACACTAACGACTACGATCCCCGATGAGCGCCAGTCAAACAGAAGCCAGTACGTACACGCAATGAGGTGGCCCAGCGAGCGAGATATGGCTTCCCCAGAGGGCATTTTCTGGGGTTCCAGATACGACCTGAGGAAAGTGAAAAATCCATATTTGGCCCAGCTTGATAGTGAAAAATTCGCCAAAAGCCGTTGAAATCACCAAATACTAACAATCAATAGTCGCTACCGTAGCTAGCAGCATCGGCGGCAGTGTGTTCGTGACCCAGCCTGCTAAAGTAGTCGAGTCTTCGTTCACAAGCTTCTTCCCAGATGCCAATGTCTTGATAGACAACAACGATCCATATTCCCAGATCGACAATGTCTTGGCTTCTACCACCATCGCTGAAGGCGATCAAAACCAAGAATTCTTCACTGTGTTCTCTAACGGTTCCACCATCTTCAAGAACTTGCCTTTCTTGTCTTCCCAGTATTTCAAGACCTCAAGAGTGGTGACCCATGCCGAGCTTGTCAACTTCGATTACTCCGTTGTTTCTGGCTTGAGAGACTTGTCCTATCCAGTTTTGATCTCCCAATCTGCCAAGGAAGCCTCTGTATTCTCAAAGGCTGCTTACAATTTGGCTGCCAGATTCAATACTTCTGTATTCCACTTCTACGCTCCATCCAACTACAAGAGCACCGAAAGCGCAAAGTCTAAAGTATCAAACGTACTCCTCAAGGACGTTAATGAATTGGATGCCGATTCCATTCTTGCTGAATTCGATATCACTCCTTTCCAAATAGTCAACTCGGCATCAAAGGCCAAGGACTCAATCTTATTCTTGGGCCAAGTCAGCGACGAGCTCATCGATGCAGCTAACAAGGAAAAGGCTTTGTTGATTGCAGTCAAGGTCTACCAACCATTCCAATTGAAGAAATTGCTCTCGATCATTCCATCATCCGTAGAAACTATCACCTTGGTAGAACAGAGCACTTCCTCTTCGTCGTTTTCTCCTTTGCTCTTGGACTTCTTCCAAGACTACAGCAAGTACCAAACACTCAAGAACTTCACTAAGATAGTAGCTGCCACCTTCGGCTACATTAAGGCTGACAAGTTCCAGCTGACCATTGCTAACTTGCTTTCCAATGTCAGATCTGAATCTCCAATTCAGAACTTGTCTTTCGGTAAAGTTAACACTGAATTGGCCACCAAGTCTTCCAAGCAACGTGTTGAGGACCATGCCAAGGCAGTTGCCAGCGCATACAACTTGGAACAAGCCTACTTAAAGGTTCTTAACCAGGTCAACAGCTCCAACTTGAACATCTTGAACGAGTACCTGGCTGATTCTATTGGTCTTGAATCAAATCCTGAGTTCGGATTCGGTTCCTTCTTGTACGATCAAGAACAACAACAACATTTGATCGACTTGGTTTACCAGGCTGTTCAAGACAACACTTTTCATACCATAGATAATGCCAACTTGATTGAGTACTTGTCTAAATGGCTTGTTCAAGTCAAGGACGTTGGTTCTGTAGAAAACAAGTTGGTCGAGGATATCATCGCTTTGTTGAAGACTGACGAGCAGACTAGCGTTGCACGTACATTACTCTCCTTCAGCGAATACTTCAAGGTCAACAGCAACTGGTTGGTTGGTTCTGACGCTTGGTCTTACGACTTGGGATCCTCTGGTGTTCACAGTTTAATTACTTCTGGCAAGAATATTAACATGTTACTCATTGATTCCGAGCCATACCAAGAAAAGGCTGACGGAAAGACTGTCAATGGAAGCAGAAAGAAGGACGTTGGTTTATATGCCATGAACTATGGTAACGTTTACGTCGCCTCTGTTGCCATTTACTCGTCATACACTCAGGTATTGCAAGCCTTGATTGAAGCTGAAAAGTTCAACGGTCCATCCATTGTCTTGGCCTACTTGCCATACAACAAGGAGACCGACAACACCTTAAGTATCTTGCAGGAGACAAAGAAGGCTGTTGACACCGGTTACTGGCCATTATATAGATACGATCCAAGTATTGAGAACGAATCTGAATCCTTCAAATTGGACTCCTCTAACTTGAGAAAGCAATTAAAGTCGTTCTTGGACAGGGAAAACAAGTTGACCTTACTTGCTACCAAGAACCCAGAGTTGTCCAGAAACTTGACTGCTACTGCCAACTCTGAAGTGAAGAAACAACAGCAAAAGGTTGCTGATGAATCCTATGCCAAGTTGCTTCAGGGTCTTTCTGGTCCTCCATTGACTGTTGCATTTGCTTCTGACGGTGGCAACGCTGAGGGCATTGCTAAGAAAGTCAACAGACAGGCTTTGGGTAGAGGTTTGAAATCTATTGTCTTATCTATGGACGACCTTTCCATTGAAGACTTGCCAACTGAAACCAACATCGTCTTTGTCGTTTCTACTTCGGGTCAAGGTGAGTTCCCAACCAACGGTAAGCAATTCTGGGATGGTTTGAAGAACACTGCTGACTTGGAGTTATCTACTATTAAGTACTCTGTCTTCGGTTTAGGTGATTCTCAATACTGGCCAAGAAAGGAGGATAAGCACTACTATAATAAGCCAGCAAAGGACTTGGATGCCAAGTTGAAGCTCTACGGTGGTGTGGAATTAGCTGACCTCGGATTGGGTGATGACCAAGATGCTGATGGATTCTCCACCGGTTTCAACGAGTGGATTCCAAAGATCTGGAAGGCTCTTGGTGTTGACAACGTCGAAGGTGTCGAAGAACCTAAGCCAATCACCAATGAAGACATGAAGATCGGTTCTGATTTCTTGAGAGGTACCATTGCTGAAGCTTTGGTTGACCAATCTACTGGTTCTATCAGTGCTGTTGACCAACAATTGACCAAGTTCCATGGTATTTACATGCAAGATGACCGTGATATCAGAGATGAACGTAAGAGTCAAGGTTTTGAGCCAGCTTACGCCTTCATGGTACGTGTTAGATTGCCAGGTGGAATTGCTACTCCAAACCAATACTTGAAGATGAACGAATTGTCCGACATCAGAGGTAACGGTACTTTGAAGATCACTACCAGAGCCACTTTCCAATTGCATGGTGTTGTTAAACACAACTTGAAGCCAGCCATTAGAGGTATGAACGCTTCCTTGATGGATACATTGGCTGCCTGTGGTGATGTGAACAGAAACGTCATGATCTCTGCTTTGCCACACAACGCTAAGATCCACTCTCAAATCTCCAAAATCGGTAGTTTGATCTCTGAGCACTTGTTACCTAACACTACTGCTTACCATGAGATTTGGTTACAGGGTGATGATGAAGGTGACAAGCCAGGTGACAAAGAAAACTGGGAGACCAGAAAGGAAGGTCCTACCAAAACCAAGACTTTGGTTGCTGGTAATGCTTTGGCTGATGTTGAGCCACTTTATGGTAACACTTACTTGCCAAGAAAGTTCAAGATCGTTATTACCGTTCCTCCATTCAATGATGTCGATGTTTACGCTCATGACATTGGTTTAATTGCCATTGTCGTAGACAACGAGGTCGTTGGTTTCAACCTTATGGCTGGTGGTGGTATGGGTTCCACCCACAACAACAAAAAGACATACCCAAGAACTGGTTCCATGTTCGGATATGTTCCAAAGGACAAGGTCCATTTGGCCTGTGAAAAAATCATGCTTGTTCAAAGAGACTTCGGTGACAGAACCAACAGAAAGCACGCCAGATTGAAGTACACCATTGACGACTTGACTGTTGAAGTCTTTAAGGGTAAGGTTGAGGACTTATTGGGATTCAAGTTCGAGCCTGCTAAGGAGTTCAAGATCGAGTCCAATGTCGACTACTTCGGTTGGTGCAAGGACGAGACCGGACTCAACCACTTCACTGCTTTCATTGAAAACGGTAGAATTGAGGACACAGCTGAGTTGCCACAGAAGGCTGGTTTGAAGGCTATTGCTGAATACTTGCACGGTGGTAGATCTGGTGAGTTCAGGTTGACTGGTAACCAACATATTGTCATCTCTAAGATCGAAGACGCTGACTTGGCCCATGTTAAGTCTTTGTTGGCACAATACAAGTTGGACAACACCGACTTCTCTGCATTGAGATTATCCTCTTCTTCGTGTGTCGCTTTCCCAACCTGTGGTTTGGCCATGGCTGAATCAGAGCGTTACATGCCACAGTTGATCACCAAGTTGGAAACCTCCTTGGAAGAGTTCGGTTTGAGACACGACTCTGTTGTCATGAGAATGACTGGTTGTCCTAACGGTTGTGCTAGACCATGGTTGGCTGAGGTCGCTTTGGTTGGTAAGGCTTATGGCGCATACAACTTGTTGTTGGGTGGTGGACACCATGGTGAGAGATTGAACAAGATCTATAGATACTCCATCAAGGAGGACGAAATCTTGGAGATCTTATTGCCTATGTTCAGAAGATGGAGTTTGGAGAGGGAAGACGGCGAGTTCTTCGGTGATTTCTGTATTAGAGTAGGAATCATCAAACCTACCACTGAAGGTAAGTACTTCCACGATGACATCCCAGAGGATGCCTAAAAGGAGTGCTTCTGCATATGTTTTATATGACTTTATACAATTTTGAATCTTTTCAACATACCTATTTATAGTTCTTGCATTATATCGATATATTATTTATTAACATCCGTAATCCTTCCTATCGTATGCTCTTGGAGATCCTTCCAGAGGAGTCCTTATGAGCGTCATGCCCGTTGGGTCTACTTCTGTCGCGAGATAAGCTACTTGAATAGCCAGTGTTGTTGGCACTATTGGTGGTGTGTCTTCCATTCGCAGAGGTAATATTCCCATTTGTAGTAGCGTTTCCCGGTCCAATGGCTGTGCTATTTTGACTGACTATGCTGTAAGAGTTCTGGGAGGCACTTGATCCAATGTTGGACAGGTCATTCTTCAAAGCAGTTATGTCCAGTAATAGGTTTTTCGCTGTCGTTCTGTGGCTTCGTTCTACTTTCAAAGCATCTTTTATCTTAACATTCCATAGAGTCACGCTTACTGAGTTCAATCTTCGGAGTACTTTCTGCTCGGCTGTAGCGGCTCTGCGTTCAGTCACAGCGGCAAGGTGAGCCTCGACTCTTTCTTTCTCTTCTTTAAGATGTCGTATTATTCTTTCTTTCTCTGCTTTGGTGTATGACATTGTCGATGGTGGGTTTCAGCAGTATATGAATAATAGTTCGTATTGTGTGATTTTTTGTCGATATATACCAGCGGGCTCGATAAGGTCTTGCTGATAGTGCTGTTTAAGTCTCCTCTGGCGTGACAATTGCTGCAGAGAACTGTTACCGTTGCTTTCTCTGATTCGTATCTGTCTATTGTAGAATAGTAGAGAACACCACGAATTTACTATAAATTATTGGAAAAAAATGGAGCTAAAAGCTTTTCCCTGCCTTGACGCCCTTTTTGACCCTTCCTGTAACTCTAATATCACTCCCTAAAGGACTTTACTCTTAAATCAGCTAAAGAAGAGTGGTAACTTCCGTAAATCAAAACTTTTACAACCAAAAATCCGTAACAAATTGTATCACGTGCCTCGTTCGAGCTGATCATGTGTTAACATGCAGGAGTTGATATAAAGTGGTTTCCTAGCCGTAGAGAGTCTTGATTGAACTGTTGTTACTCTGGTAACGTGAAAATGAATTGAACAAAAGGCTTTGCTATGAGTAGTATACAGCTCCTTGACAGGTTTTGCAGGTGAAATTAGAAATTTATATAACTTCATATACTTTATTAGTGCTGAATAAACAGCCTTAGCCCAACTTTCAACTACCATTCCAATCCTTAGAGTGTCTCCATATACAGGCAATCTGTCATTTGAGCCGCATGTCACAAAAAGACGTTTGCAGCTTTACGTTTGTGATACTGTGCTTGGGGAGTCTTTCTGTGTCGGTGACTGTGTTTGTAGTATGAGGAATTGGTGGAGTTCGGTTAGAGGAGTAGAAGGCTGGAATTTGCTCATAGCCGGGGAGTGAAGTTGAGGGAGAGATCATATAAGAGAAAAAAGAAATGATAAATGTTCATACATGGAGTAGTCAATTGCAAGTCCAGCGTTTGCAAGAATTTCAGCCAGGTGTGATTCATACCATGGACTTCTATGATAGGGGCCAATTCATAGGTAATGGATTCCCGGTTGGGTTAAATAAAATATCAAGTTAAGCAGTAGATAATAATATTTGGTGGTGTTTTAAGGTATTACTCTGCAAATTTATTGAAGAGAATATAGAATGCAAATAAAGTTGCACATTTGTGGTTCACTCGAAATGTTGCAAAAAAGTACAAAAATAAATAAAGTAATGAAAGATGCTTTTCAAGGGTTCCACGACAGCTTCCTTCAGGGATCGAACGGAGAGGGGAAATACCAAAGGTGACAACATGGTAAGATGCAATAATATCGTGGGTTGCACTAAAAAACGCTCTTTGCATATGCTCGATTATTCCACAAGAAGTCTCCTTTCCATATACTAACGGGGTTCACTTGGTTCATTATGAAAATTTCAACTAACATACATCGTGAAATGTGAATCCTCACCAAAGGTCATTTTGCTACTCAAATAAGTACACAATGGTTCTTTGGTTGCAAGCATATTCTCCATTTTGCACCCATTTCTGGGAGTGCAGCTTTATTTGAGCGACAATCCACAGACTTTTCTCGAAAGAGAGAGTTTTAATAGGAGATTGATTTAAATTAATTCCATGAAATGAGTGATAACTACTCTGTTGATTTATTGCCAACTTCCTATTCCACCCATCAGCACCATTACAGCAACACCCAGCCAACACTACCTTATTATGCCAATCGCACGCACACCACCACTGCACTTTTCCTCTACTACTACACTCTCATTTTTTACATTCAAGTAAGAGCTTCTTTACCTAGAGCAAGATTTGTAAATTAATTATTAGGTGCTGAGTTGAATTTTACCTTTATTATTCTATGCTATACTATTTTTATTTTATCATCATTATTAAAGGTTGAATATACTCCTCATGTTCTATTCACCAACCAACCACCACCAATTTTTCCACCACAACATCACATTTCTTGCCACCACTTCATCCCAAATCTCCCCGCCACCCCACTCCACCATTACACACAATACCCAACACTACACCACATCTTCCCTCTACTTCGGCCCACTCCACCACTCCATACAAACACTATCTTCCCACACCTGCACATACAACATATTCCAATTCCTGCACACACTACCTCTCCATTTCTCAACGATCAGATTTTATGGTGGCAATACGATTAAACGCCAGTGTTTGTTGTTCATTGTATATCAATTGGGCACTTCCAGGCAGAATTGGTTTCTACAAACGAGTCATACTGTTGCTGGCACCTACGTAATTGCGGTTATTCTTTTCAAGCGAGAAAAAACCCCCATTTTTCACCGTTTCACTCACCCTGTTCGCTAATCGGACTCGTCCCAAGAGACTGGTAATCACCACCACAAACCACAGCAAAACACACACACAAGATGGTTCTCGAAGCTACGATGATCGCCATCGACAACTCCGAGTACATGCGTAACGGAGACTACTTGACAACGAGGTACGAGGCCCAGATGACCGCCACGTCCATCATTTTCCAGAACAAAGTCAACTCCAACCCAGAAAACACAGTAGGATTACTATCATACGGAGGCAGTGGACCCCAGGTGTTGTCGACGTTGACGTCCGACTTCGGTAAGATATTGTCTGGAGCACACGAAACGAAAATCTCTGGTGAAAACCACTTTTCAAGCGGAATCCAGGTGGCTGCCTTGGCCTTGAAGCACCGTCAAAACAAGGTCCAGCAGCAAAGAATCATAGTGTTCGTCGGCAGTCCTGTCAGAGAGTCTGAGAAAGAATTGGAGAAATTGGCCAAGAAAATGAAGAAAAACAGTGTAGCCATAGATATTATAAACTTTGGAGAAGAGTCCATCAACACTGCTAAGTTGGAGAAGTTCCACTCGGTCATAAATAACCACGACAACTCACACCTTGTCACAATTCCTCCTGGACCAAGATTGTTATATGAGGTCGTGGCAACTTCATCTATCCTTGTAGAAAACGGCTTCGATGTCGGTGGAGGAGATTTCGGTTTCGGTGGTGGAGACTTTGGAGCCGGCAACGACATTCTCGATCCAAACATGGATCCCGACTTAGCATTAGCATTAAGACTTTCCTTGGAGGAAGAGAAGTCGAGACAGGAGAGAGAAGCAGCCGAAAGAGCACAGAAGGAGTCTCCATCCGAGTTGGAGAAGATTGACGAGGGCAAGGAGCAGCCTGATGATAAGGACGACGGTAAGGACGTCAACATGGAAGACGCCAAGTGGTAGAAGTAGAAGTTGAGGAAGAAGTAGAATGCCTCTTGTAATTTACATACAAGAATACGATGATATAAACCATTTACAAGCATTATTTATGTAGACGGAGATTGTTGTGATAATACAACGAATCTCAATAGAATAGTCTCTACCAATGTCTATTACTTTCCCCAGATATGGGCTACTGTGCTGACACGGCTCGGTCCTGACAAATTTCTATCTATTACTTAATTTAAACATACACCAAAGAAGGTATTCACACAACCAGACTTCATTATCACCCCATAAACGTCTATTAATTCACGTTCACCTAGACACAGACTACTGTGCTACCACAGCCAGATCCCACATATCTCTGTCAATGTCTGCTATTTAGTGCACAACATAGTATTACAATAAATATAAACCTCTCATAACCTCTCGATGTCTATTACTTCATACAGATATAGACTATCATATAACATTGCTACAAGACATCCCTCCACTATACTCCAGCTTGTCATACGGCGCTACCACCTCGAAATAACTGCAAAAAACGACTGCGAAATCGCTTTTTAATGATTGCAAAAAGATTACAAAAGACTCCTTTTTACAGTCAAGTTGTTGGCGGTTAGTACTATAGGTATGAGTGGACAGGCAAATGAGCCAAGCTCGGTTCAGAAACACAGAAGAAATAACCCCCAGGCAACCACCGCCAAGAGCGCAGTTACTACTGTCCATATCCAGTTAAATGGTGGCAGTACACTCACCCCGATTCCTCTCACAAAAGCACACTTCCTAGATGCTTATTCAAAGGTATGTATTATGGTGTTAAGCAAAGTTCAGGAAAGTTCACAGGTCTAACAACTATAGGGTAAATGGAATCTTTCAAAAGTTCCCTGTCCGCCGTGTTTGGAAGATGTTGGTTTCTTGCAAGCTCCAGAATGCTATAATGAAGCGGTTCGAAGAAAACCCGTAGAGGACTATCTCAAGTTGAATCACTGGAATGAGAAGAATATCTTCAAGAAAGCGTTTTCAAAGTTAAGGAAGGAGTTCAAAGTCACCGGGGTGTCTGTCACACTTGTTGGCAATTCCAAAACCTACATTAAAGTGGACACGCTGTTGAACATTAGCGAAATACCTAGAGGTGCTTCAATCGATTGTCACACCATCTTATCCCAGGGATATTTCCTACTTTTGGATGCCACGACGGACTGGAGAGTTTCCCAAAACCCATTTGTGGCAGGCTTACCTTTCATCAAGTTCTACTGTGGCGTTCCTTTGGTCACTTCAAATGGAGAAGCCATTGGGGTCTTGTCCATCTTCGATTCATTTGCCAAACCTGCTTTCCCTGAAGATAACTGTAAAAAGCTCCAGTCATTCGCTAAAGAGATAATGGAGGTGTTGGATACACCTATAGAGCAAGTTAGACATAATGCCAAGAAAGCAAGTGATAATAATTCTCAATTGAATAACGAGTTAAATGATCTTACATTGAAATTAGGAAGAGCTACCAGTACGAAATCAATGTTTATGACCGTTTTTGAAAAGGACGGTTCGGGTGGGCCATATTCACAAAATCATACATTCAGGTTTGTAAAGCTTCTCAAAAATGAGAACATAGCTTCAAAGAGAGCAGAAGAGAAGATGCTATGGGACAAGCTCTTCAAAATTGGCTCCCTAAAGAATGCCGCTACAGCTTTGACTAATTCTATTGCCATACATTACAATATTAACTTAGTGTACATTGTTGAAATAAGAATTGCTGAGCCATATCAAATACTGTCTGAGTTCTTTCCTGCCAATGAAGTCAAAATAGAAGCTGAGAACTATCGTTACGCTAACAAGTTGGTCAAGCAGGGGAAGACTGAAAATGAATTCATGAACCGAATCATTGGAGTAAGCGGTTCAACCATCACACAAGTCAGCCTCGACAATTCAATCTTGTATCATGCATTTACCTCTGAATTTGGAGTAGAATACAAGAACACGAAGAGCCACTCTCTGTATAACAAAGGAGTGATCATGCCATTCTTTAGACACAACTCCAAGCTTGCAAGAAAGACAAGGGATCGAGACAAGAAAGTAATTGACGTGTACTTGAGAAGTGGAGGGTTCTTAATAGGACTATTCAATGAAGCAGCTGACTCTGATTTTTCACCTGATTTGATTTCGACCATCTTTAATCACGCCAGTGTTCTTAGAAAGATTTATATAACTTCATAATTCTTAATATTTTAGCTTTGTGCATTGATAATCTATACCTCATACTCCGAACTCTCTTAATAATTCCATGTCCTCATCATCTCTTGCATTCTCAAATTCCTCTATTTCCTCCATAGTTGGTTCCTCTTCCACGTTTGATTTCGAGACAACCAGCAAGAAAGCTTCATCATCGTCTGAAAACGCGTCGTCGGATATGTTAGCACCGTTGTTACGTGGCTGGTCATTTGACTTAGAAGTGGTGCTCGTAGGAATGGTAGCGGTATTTGTAGTAACAGCTTCCGCCCGGTTGTTTTGAATCATGGAAGTGGATGGTGTGTGGTATAAGTCGTCTTCGTCATCATCTCCAACGAACAACCCATTAGAGGGAACAGGGTTCATGAAATCATCATTAGAATTAGCTTCGTTATTTTGGGTAGTCTCTCCGCTTCCAGCTATGTTGTTTTCAGCGTCTACTTGGAGCTCGCTGGACTCGTCTATCACCTCTTTATCGTTAGTACCTTCCAACCCTTGTTTCACCTTTAACTTGTAGATCTCTCTTTCTATTAATTCACGTCTATATATTCTCAACTGCGAGGACTTTGATCCTAGCGCTCTTACCAAGTGGATGCAATCCTTGAAGTTGGCTTTTGGGAAGAGCCCATGACACCACAACTGGTAGAACTGAAGCACTGCCGAGAGATTGTTATACTCATGCTCGTTCTTGGCAGAGCTCGATGGCTTGCGGTTCGTATCGGCAGCTTTCTTCTGGAACATCTTATCGTTACGTCTCAACGTCCTTATGAGCTTGGTGTGGTTTTTCACTATATAATTCAACCCGTTCTGCCTGTTGAATATTCTGTCGTTGTCGATCTTTGCAATCTTCAATCTCTTGGTGAGCTTGATCTCACCAAGGACCTCGTCGTTTGCGTTGTTGGCATCGGCATTTTCGCCGTTTTCAACCGGAGACGTGCTGTCGGCGAAGGCGAGCTCATCTAAGTCCTCAGCGAAGATAGCGGTTCCACTCATGCTGCTGATAGTGTGGGTATATGTGATAAAGAGAACGTCTTCAAGAACGCAACCGAAAAGTAAATAGAGCGTCTTCTTTTTTCACGCGTTGCGCGTTAAGTATGGGCCGTTAAGTATGGGCCGTTAAGTATGAGAGAGCGAGTGTGGGTTAAGTATGAGAGTTTAGTGTGCGAGTGTTAATTATGGTGAAAGTGTTAATTATGGTGAGAGTGTTAAGAATGGTGATATGTTAAGTATGAGAGTGTTAAGAATGGTGATATGTTAAGTATGAGAGTGTTAAGAATGGTGATATGTTAAGAATGGTGGTATGTTAAGTATGAGAGTGTTAAGTATGAGAGTTTAGTATGTGAGTGTTAAGTATGTGAGTGTTAAGTATGGTGAGTGTTAGTATGGGACTGTTAAGAATGGGACTGTTAAGAATGGTGAGATGTTAAGTACGAGAGTGTTAAGAATGGTGAGATGTTAAGTATGGTGATATGTTAAGTATGGTGATATGCTAAGTATGGTGAGATGTTAAGTACGTGAGTGTTAAGTATGGTGAGATGTTAAGTACGTGAGTGTTAAGAATGGTGAGATGTTAAGTACGTGAGTGTTAAGAATGGTGAGATGTTAAGTACGAGAGAGTTTAGTGTGGAGTGTTCAGTATGTGAGTGTTAAGTATGAGAGAGTTAGTATGGAACTGTTAAGTATGGGAAGAGGATGCAAAAGAGTAGTACGATGAGATACCAATGTGACAGTTAATGATGGAAATTAACCATATAGAGAAATAACCACTGGACTGGATATCTAGGGTCTTCTACGACAAAGTAGGGTAGTTAACTAGGGTATACTAAGTAAAGGTTCTTACCTCGAGCAACGACGTGGCTAGGATCTGCAACAGTTGCAGCCATATCTTACGTTGGTTCCTTTAATTCTGCCAGTTCTAGTGAAAGTGAATGAACTGTAGAGTATAGTTATGGTGGTATAACTACTGTGGATCGGTATAGCAGAGAATTGACTTTGCATTGTTGGAGATTGGTGTTTGAGTCTTTCTTTCAACTGTATTGGTTGTTGTGTCATGTAATATGTCATTTGTATTTGGTTTTCATTCTCGTTGTTCTTAGTTGTTCTTTGTTGTAGTTCTTCACTCTGTATTTTCGTTCTTTATAATCGTTCTGCTTATTTGTTCTTTATAATCGTTCTGCTAATTTGTTCTTTATAATCGTTCTGCTAATTTGTTCTTCATTCTCGTTCTTCTAATTTGTTCTTTATAATCGTTCTTCTCATTTGTTCTTTATAATCGTTCTTCTTATTTGTTCTTCCTTCTCGTTCTTTATTCTTCCTCTTCATTGTCATACATAACTTGCTTCCTTTGTTCTTCTCACTTCACTCTCTTACTACGGTCACTCGTTCTACACTCTTCTCACTTCTTCATTAACTTCATTCCTTAACTTCGCTTCTCACTTCGAAACACCTCCTTTTCTCGCACGTCACCTTCCCTTACTTTTCATATCATCCCTCACTCATCATCACCACTACTGGTGAGATACACTTCTCTCTTCCTCCCTCTTCCCCACCAAACGGCTGCAACTGCGAAAGTGAAAAATTCACCACTCTGCAACTTCTTCTCTTCTTCTTCTCTTCTTCTTCTCTTCTTGTACTCTTCTTGCTACACACCACCGCCTCGATCCACACTCCGATGCGCTACGCCGAATACCTCACCCGGCTCAACTCCATCTCCGTCGTCGTGGACTTCAGCAATGACACCATCTCAGATATAACAAATATCGGCTTGTCCTCGCCAAATAACCTCACCATCAAGACCAAGTCTAACTCCATCGACGTCACTCTCCCCATCGATATACACGGCCAATCGAAGCTCTCCAACTTGAGACTTGACACGGGACGATGCTTAAGTCTTACCATTAACTTGGATGATGCACCTAACCACCAGAATCACGCCCAATTGGCTACTTCCCAATCGTTCATGTCCCAGTACAACACGAAATGGTCTTGTAAAGACCTTCTGAACAAAACTCCTCGAGGAGCTGTAGGAAACGCCAACGAATTTTCATTCAGATGCATTGGTTGTGATGCTACTATCATAAACTCGGTGGACTACAAGTTTCAGGACATGCCATCGGAGTTCTGGTACGAACTCATGGACTTCTGGCACTGCCACAAACCAGAAAACAACCAACAGCATGACAAATCATATGAGGGCCAGCTAAAGCCTGCCAGTGATGAGATGGTCATAATTGGAAACCACTATCTTCTTGTGAATAAGTGCTCTAAAGTGGTTGTGTCGAACGAACAAGTCAACTGTGCCAATTGTGGTACCTTCATAGGTGCTGTTTACCAAAAGACCCTTAGATTACTCAAATGGAGACTTTCTTTGGAATATAGGGTTGATGGAATACCGAAAGTCGAGAAGTTTCCTTCCTATTTGTTCATCTACAATACATTCATAGACAAAATCAACTCATTGGCTACAAGAAAGTTCATGTTTCTGCATAACGGTAGACAATGGTTCTTCTGGGTGATGAACGTATCGTTGGACATTGCCATCAACGAAACAGCATTGAAAAATACATTGAAAATACTATACTACAGTGATAAAGACGACGTGCCCATTACGGATGACGAATATGAACCATTGGCGATACCGTACCCCGAATTGATAGAGGAATTCATTCTACAACTAGACAAGATCAACTCGTCGCTACCGAATGCAATGAAAAATCTATTTATTAATTCTAAACAATATGACATTAGTTACGTTTCTCAAGAATTTCCTTCACAATTGGAACAACCTGCTTCCTAGAAGCAGTGATCTTGTGCTGGTTATAGATCTTGAATATACCCTTGCTTGAAGAGTTCACCTTTTCGAGCTTTGAAGTAACCTTCTCTGCACCGTAGACTTCTTCGTCTAATTCGAGCGGCCCTTGTGCCAAATCGTGTAAGTTATCAAACTTGTCATTACCCTTAACTTCGTAGTAGTAGCAGAATTCTCTGGTGTACTTGTCGTTTTCCTTCTGGGTATAGGAGGATGTGATGACCAAAAGGTCGACATTGAAAGCAACCAAAGCCTCTGATAAAGTAGAAGTGATTTCCTCGGTGGTGTAGTTAGAAAGAATCCACTTCAAGGACTTTCCGATGGAACTGAAACCTACGGCATCTCCACTAGTGAACTCAAACTGCTTGAAATCTTTTCTCAAAACGTCTACGAATTTGAACCCTGACAAGTCCTTCTTGGCTGTCTTCAAGGTCAGGTAGAATTGAGCAATAACATCGAGTTCGCTGCTCGAGCTGGTGAGACTGTTGTTTGGGCCGATGAACTGCTGTATAGTTGGGCTTCTTTCGCCCAGCAAGTCCAAGAGTTCTTGGTACTTCTTAAATGCAATGACGTCGCCTTCTTCGACCTTCTGGGTTAAATTCGAGGTGTCGATCACCAATGGGCCCAACAAAAGCTCGATGATCTCCGAGTGCTTCTTGAAAAGCACGTCGTCTTTGCCGAGCTGGTCGTACCAGTAATTGAACACCAAGCATGAGCAAGAACCGTTGGTACGGATGATTCTTGGGTTAGCGTCCAAGAAGACCTTCTCATCGGCGTGGTGATCGATGATGCCTACAACTTTCAACTTTTCAGCGTGGAGGAATTGGGTCAATATGTCTCCTTGGATGTTGCAATGGTCCACGAGGATCAATTCCACGGTTTCGGCGTTGGCATTGAGAGCCTTGAAGTCTTCAACAAAGTACAACAAGTCCTCGGAGATGGAGTGAGCCTTCAACAACGATTCGATATCTCTTCTCAATCTGAGGTCTTCCTTGGGGATGTTGATCAACGGTATGACGTAGTTGGAGGCGTCTTTGACGTTGACGAAGTACGAGTAAGAAATGGCGCTGATCACCGAGTCCAAGTCGGCGGACTGGTTGCCTGTGACGAAGCGATATGGTTGTTTCAACGAGGCCGACTCTACTTGCTTCTTCAACGACTGGAGGAAAGCTCTAACCGACATGGTTGGAAGTGATGATGAGGATGAAGAGATGACGAAGAGATGAGGTGTTCACTGCGACCGATGAGTCTAGTATAGTAGGAAATGGAATATAGAATATATAGTGAACTATATCGGCAACGGTATCGAGATGACAAGAAGAAGAGATGAAGAGATGAAGAAGAGATATACTTGGCGTTTCATTCACATCTCGCCGTGTGCATAGTTAAGAGAACGTAGTTAAGAGGTAGGGCGTATTAGCCATAGTTAAGGGGTAGTAACCATAGTTAAGATGCTCTTAGTTAAGATGCTCTTAGTTAAGCCGCATCTAAGCGCGTACCTTACTTAAGAGATCACATAGTTAAGAGATCCATAGTTAAGAGTTCCATAGTTAAGAGTTCCATAGGTAAGAGTTCCATAGGTAAGAGATCCCATAGTTAAGAGTTCCATACTTAAGAGATCCCATAGTTAAAAGCGCACTGAATGTTAACAGTGCCATAGTTAAGAGTGAATAGTTAAGAGTGAATAGTCAAGAGTGAATACTTAAGAGTGAATACTTAAGAGTGAATAGTTAAGAGTGAATCTAAAAGTGGATAGTTAAGAGTGAATAGTCAAGAGTGAATAGTCAAGAGTGAATACTTAAGAGTGAATAGTTAAGAGTGAATCTAAAAGTGGATAGTTAAGAGTGAATAGTCAAGAGTGAATAGTCAAGAGTGAATACTTAAGAGTGAATAGTTAAGAGTGAATCTAAAAGTGGATAGTTAAGAGTGAATAGTCAAGAGTGAATAGTCAAGAGTGAATACTTAAGAGTGAATACTTAAGGCATATAGCTATAACATAAGACGCACGTAAAGAGTACCATTGGGCGTAACCATAGTTAGGGAGTAGCTAAGGCACGTATTAAGGTACATAGTTGAGCGTAACCGTAGTTAAAGAATAGTTATTAAACTCATAGTTAAGACCCGTATTTGAGCCCATACTTAAGAGCCTTACTCATGCCCATAGTTAAAAGAGCAGGGGTACCTGAATAGTTAAGAGTGCCTAAGTTGCAACCATAGTTAAGGAATAGTCAAGGAATGGTCAAGAGAGCGATTAGTTCCAGGTTAAGCAGCATAACAGCTCATTTAAGGCACCACAGCATACAGTTAAAACATACAGCTAAAACATACAGCCATACGGCCATAGTTAAGGCTATAGTTAAGGCTATAGTAACCAGAGTTGGATGGTAGCGCTGTCGTGATTTGCGCTTTGCAGGTTACGATTTGCAACATTCTGGCAGCAGAGGTTTTTGCGGCCATTTACTAGGAAGTGGTAGTTATGTTGACTGAATAGTGTAGAGTGAAGGGACGGAGTGGCTTGAGATGAGTGACTTGAGTGAAAAAGCAGCAGAGGTGAGAAGAGAATTGAGTGAAACTTGCAGAGATCACAGTAAACATGAGCAGAGGAAGGGGTTGAATGAAATGAAGAAATGACCAATCTCGTATGAAATGATCTCAATATTGTATTGTAACCAGAAGAAAAAGCGATCGCTGAGTCACAGCATCGCCATGTCCTTCTATCTACTTTCAGCTAAACCATACCTTGTGCAATCGAGACCTTCATTCATTGGAGAAATGAACAACTGAAATTCTAACACTACATCAAATACATCGTCATCATCACAGAACAATATCGTTTATTATATACACTAATCGTTCTTATTCTTTTATTCCTAACAAAATGATCAACATATCCAAAGAATGGATGTGCTCATCAAGGGCAACTGTAATTTACAAGACCATGCAAAGTCATGGCCCAGATGAGTGCACTAATTACTTGGCAAAGTGCAACTTGATGTCCAACCATTGTCTGGCCTTGACCTCCTCAACGGACAAAGAAACATCACCGTAAGTGATTGGTCTGAAGTAGAAGAAGAACCACACAATTGCTGTTGTGCACACTCCAGTAACCAAGACAATCTTGATCTTGTTGACACCGAGAGGACGTCCATCCGCATTTCTGCCGTTGTTGGATGTGATGAACTCAACCAAACCACCGGAGAACAATGCCGCAATCAAGTGTGCTGGCAAGTAGTGGTGCAAGAACTTTTGTCTGTTCATCAAGAAAAATGGGAAGTAATGGGAAGACCATCCAAGGAACAAGAATCCCAAGGTGTTATATAATCTAGATCTAGCCTTGTCTGTTAAAAGATAAACGTCACGACGACGGGTGATCTGGTCGGCAAGCAATAATCCGAGGTAAACGGAAAGGAAGCACACTTCTAACCAGAAACCGATAATGTTACCGGTAAAGAAGATCTGCTTTCTCTCTGGGGTATCGTTATAGAAGGAGACACCGGACAATGCCAATGGCCAGGTTTCTGGTTGGGAAGCAAATGGATGCTCTGAAGATAATTGGTTGTTATGCTTGAACATCAAGAATTGCAACTCCCACCATTTCTTAAAGAAGGACAACTTTTGGACCTTCTTAGGAACATACTTGGATCTCTTATCATTTGGATCCAAGTAGGCGATTTCGTCGATAGTCCAAATGTTGTCTTCATCTTGAGTCTTCTTGTTACCACTGACCTCCTGCTGGCCAAAACCCCATTCTGGCAACAATTCATCGTCGTGGGTCCACATAGCAACGACTGTGTCAACATGAATAATTCTCAAAGGAGTGGCCTTTGTCTTGATCAATCTCTTCTTGTTCTTGTTCTTGGAGGAACCTGAACCAGCGTAACGTAATCTAAAACGTGTTTCGTTGTACTTAGAGACTGCAGTTTCGCCAAAAGCAATGGTGAACTCTTCATGGGTTGCCTTCAATGGCGAAGCAACATCGTGAGCCTGTAACCAACCACCAGTTCCGACGTGTCTAAATCTCACAACATCATTGGTGTTTACACCAGTTCCTCTAGTGACGGTAGCGTCTTCTGGAACAATTTCCCATTGGTTGTTTGGATCCTCTACTTCCTTGTTGTTTGGGTCGATCACACAAGTAACTTGCTGACTATTGGAGGAAATTCTTCCATCCTCATAACGCAATGGGTAAACATGCGAGTGTGAGTGCAAGAAAGAATCGGTCTCCTTATGTCTAATGGTGATGAGGTCATTGTATTGAACAGTCTTGGACAAACGAGCCATTGGGGATTCGAGCAAGGTCTCTTGGAACTCGGAAGACATGAAGTTGTCTCCTGGACCAGACTTGGTAAGAATAGCAAAATGGACGTAGAACCAGAACAAGTAGATGATGAATGGGAGTACGATCAAAGACCATAATCTGGCAAAAAAGTGCTTGGCGAAGTCTGTCATGGTCAATCCCTTCTTGTAGTCTAATAAGATCCACAATTCGTGAATGACAGCAATACCAATGGTGACGAATGTGAATACACCGACATACTTCGTGGAGATAACAATGGCTAAAGACACACCAGTTGCAGTCAACCAAGTCCACCATTTCTGAGAGAAAGGCTGCTTACGGTAAGTTGAAAACTTGGCATAAGAGAAAATAGTCAATGCAACTGACAAGGTCAATGTAGCATCCAATAGAATCAATCTAGAATCAGCAACTTGAGCATTGTCAAAACACACAATAATGGCCGAAAACATACATGCTGGGACGGAGAATCCCAATACTTTCATTGTCCAGAAAATGGTAGGCACGATAAGTGTACCCTGAATGGCCAGGAGCGATCTGTAAGCGATATAAGGAGCTTTGTGGGTGACATAAGAATCACCGATGTTGTCAAACTTAAAGCTTCCATCGTAGCGTCTTAACCAACCGACAAAGGCAATCAACAATTTGGCAAATGGAGGATGCAAATCGAAGAAATAAGTTCTCTCTAGATAATAGGAAGCAAACTTACCGAAGTGGACTTCATCGAAAACAACCTTATCTGGGTAAGCAATGCCAGTAAATCTGGTGTAGATGGCGAGGATGGTGACAATTGCCAAACCAACATAGTATCTGTACTCAGGATCTCTGTTTCCATAGATGGACTGTTCGATTTCCTTGAGTTTCTTAAAGTCGTCGTCTTCGTGGTGACCTTCTTTGGCTCCTGTTGGGCCCTTCTTTGGTCCTCTCTTACGGAGCGTGGAAGACATAGCAGTCAGAGTGAAAAATAGGTATAATAGGTGGAAAAAAGCCGGACCAAGACGTGGGCAGTATTCTAATGAACACTGGCAAGTTAATCACCGATTTTCAGTGGAATTGAGCTCGTTTACGTGGAGCTGGATGTGAATATGCTACGAGCACTGGTCTCACTCTGGCGGAGTCGAAGAACAAGCACTGCTAAACACACAGGGATTCGAGGAAAGCGGCGTCTGACAAGCGGGAAAAGGCACAAATTGCTGCTTGAAACGCTCCAGGTCGGCACAATTGAATAACACCAACACAACAGTCACTTAAGCGCTGTTCACTGGAGAAACAACGACACCGAATCATAATATCAATCAACTTTTCACGTTAAACAACACGTATTGTGTTGGTGTTGTCTGCAGGACGATTTCGCTAGATAGATCACGTGCTGGTGGAGAGAGTGTGGTTGGGATGGATTGTTGCTACGGGAGAAGAGGGAAGAGGCAGGGAGAAACGAGGAGGAGACAGTGGGAAGGAGGAGAATCTGTGGTGGTGAACTGAAAGTGAGTTCTGGAGTTCCTTTGAAGTAAGACGTTAGATGCTAGTCTCATTGTATAAGGTTTTAGAACCGAAGAGCGTTTTTCGCAGCCTACTGATTAATTTGACCGTACGACTTCAAAAAAGGGCCAAATTTACAATTCAAGATGCCGTTTACTAACTCAGTAACTATCCAACGGTTCACCCTACTCGCTACAGTAATATCCTCGATGGGACATACAAACTACAACTGAAACCGCTTCGTATTGCGTTACTCCAGACTTGCACACAACCCGGTGACAGAAACTGCAAAATCTGCATTGTCAAAGTCAAATTCGAAAACTCCCAGAATGTGGTACCGCAGACTGCAGACATCGGCAGACACAACGGGGGTTGCTTTGTTATTTTATCGCATTGTTATTTGCGCAGCCGATGATGCATGGTATTTTTTGCAGTAATGGACAAGTGTCGTTCACGGGTTATAATATCGGGCAATTAGGATAAGAAGATTCGTAATTTCATTAAATTATATACATGGTTATTAGATGGGACATACACACGGGATAGACATACGGAAAAGAACCGCGAACGGTTGCAAAATACGAGATTATTATTGGGGGTGTTGGAGAAACTCTCATAACCACCGCCATATGTGTTGATATTGAGCCCGTGCCAAGCACAGGAGGCTCCCTATGACGGTTAAGGATTCGTAAGTAGTCCAAGTGCAAGGTGAAGACCTTTCAAAAGTGAGTGTGGGGTTTCAATGTTGGTGCTTGGGAAAATATGTATAGGGATATTATGCAGCTTATGCAGCTTCAAGAATCTACATGTGTTTCTTAGATCTCTTTTGATAGCCGCCTCTGCCCCTGATAATAGGCTGTTGTTGCAAGCTTCCGACGGTAGGAATAATACCGCTGGACAATCTTGCATTGAGAGGTGGAACACCCTGCGCTTGAGACTGTTGGAAGTGAGGGTAGTTCAATGGATTTTGCATCACTGCTATTGGTATATGACCTGCTGGTGGTGGGGTGTTCAGCTCCAAAGAAGAATTGGATCTGCCCTTTTCATCATGGTGCTCCAATTCTCCTGGAGATGTGATTGGCATTCTGGATGGACCTCTGGAGCCTCTATTAGCGTAGCTAGAATTCGTAGGTATAGATATAGGTTTTGACGAGCTCAATTGTACGATTCTTGAGTTCTTCTCTTCTAATAATGCTTCGAACCGGAGGATTGTGGTAGACAATTCTTGAATCTTTCTCTCATAGTGCGACGTGAAAGCACTGAGATTTTCATTTAAGTCAAGTTTAGATGAAGATATCTTGGCTTCATAACTCTTTGCCATTGATTCATACAAATCATGGGCCATACTCAAGTCTTGAGATAGACGTAAGTTCCTCTCCTGTAATACCAATAATTCCTCCTTTAAGGTGTATATCTTCTTTTCTTGTTCACTCAAGTCACCATTAGTGGCCCTCTGGACACTGTTATGACTAGTATCGTCTGTAGAATCTGTTAAAGCGATAGCCGCCTTCTGGGCCTCGTTACCGAGTTCCAAATCCTTCAATTTCATTTTGAGACATTCAATTTCGTAGTCCTTTTCTGGGACAACTTCATTGACGAGGGTACTGAAACTTCCATTCATAGATTTGTTTTCGCCTGTTACTTCGTCAAGTCTCGACTTAAGGTCACTGTTCTCTTCTTGGAGCATTATCAAGCGCTCGGTCAAATTTTCTTTCTCAGCTCTGTGCTCTGACTTCAACAGATCCATTTGCTCTCTGATATTTGATAAGCTCTCATTTAACAAGCCGTAACTCTCCGTCAAGTTCTGGATACGTAATACATTATTCTTGTGTTCCACGGCATGGAAATGCAAGCTCGCTTCACGTAGCAATTTGTTCATCTTCAACTTGAGCCTGATGTATTGGAATTTATTCAAATGCTTCATATACGATGAGAATTCTAATTCGTTCTTCATCAAAAGCAATTCTCTCTGGTAGAAATCCAAAGCAGTACCGTTATGAATAGTTGCACCATTCATCAAACCTTGGGTTGAAGCTATCGTAGTACCAGCGGAACTGGCAATAGACCCTTTATGAACTGCAGTCGTCTCTAATGACGTCGTGGGCGAAGATACGGGTCTCTGAATTCTCAATTCATTTTTCAATTTTTCATTAAGCAAATTGGTTGACGACTTCTTTCCGGAATCATCCATAAATGGAGGTCCAAGATTATTCAAAGAGTTGGAACTATATTTCGTATTTTTAGGTCCGTAAAGCTTTTCATGTGTCAAGAAGAGGTCTGGCAATGGTTCTCCCAATTTTATTTCATTTACTAAATCAGTCGATGAAGCAGGACCCAGACCGGAATCAGACTTTTCAGTTTCGCTATCATCTCCCGTGATTTTGTCATTATCGCTAAACTTAACTTCCTTAAATTTAATTTCAGGCTGAGAAGGCTGAAGAACAGGAGTTTTATTACCATCAATGACTAAGTTGGTTGGAACAATAGATAACTTTCTATTGAAGTTCTGTAATGATTTGTGAATTAATTTACTAGAAGGTCCGTCTTTTATATTGAAATAAACAGGACTTCCAATTGAAGATGCTCTCGAGACATGTTGTGAGTTTGGAATTGACAAATTTGCTTCCGACGTCCGATTACGATAGTTGAACATAGCATGGCTTCCAAGTGGACTTCCGGTTGAAATCAGAGTTCCACTTACCTTTTGATTATTTTCGGACACCATCAACGAATCGCTTACACTAACCATTAGGTCAGGATTCAAGCTTAAACAACTAATCGAGATTTCTCCAGATCCAATATTCTCGTTGTTGTGCAAATCAAGAATCCACTTGATGGGGCTCTGAAGCTCGTCTTTGATTGTGTTACTATCGAAATTTATGAATTTCGGATGGACTATAAATCTTTGGTATAACATTTTTGTTTTCTCGATTACTCTTTGTTCTAGCTTGCTTGTGTGTGGGTCTTCGATAGCCATGTTGGCGTCTAGCATTTGCAAGAATCTGAGCTCAATCAACCTTGGTGGGTACTTGTGCAAGTAGGCAAACGGTCCTTGACAGAATTTACTGAAATTCAATGGGAAAAGGCCATATATCAAGGTAGCCAAATGCAGAACATCAAATTCAATTTTTGGTATGAGAGGCCCAAAGTTCATCAGTTCATTAAAGAAGTCGAAATTGCTTATTGTCCAGCTGATGTTCTTATCTGCAAAAAACTTAGCAAGTAAATCATAACGGTTCGGGATATATCTGTCGAACTCTTCCCAGTTAGAAATCCTAATGTAGATTAAGAGCAAGTCTGCTAAGTATTTGGAGATTCTGTTACTAATTTGCGGGATGAGCATGACTAGCACATTCAATGATACGAAGACCACGCTCTCACTGAAGTCGTATGACAAGCACTTAAGCAAGTTGGGGAAAAGAACGGTCTCCAATATCAGGTATACTTGGGATGTTTGTGTGGATACTAGCGAAGATAGTAATGTCAAAGAACCTAGTCTTTCGGCTGGTTTGATAAAATGCAGATTAATTAAATTTAAATATGATGTAGTTCGCTTAAGACCGTATTCTTGAAGCAATGAAACACTGTTCAGTTTGATAAAACGGATTCTTTCCTGGAAAACTTGGCTATCCTTATCTTCATCCGATACCTGCAAATTAATAATATCGTAGCTGTGGTTTTCACCTCCAAGAAACACCGTTATAATCGTTTCCATTACTGCAGAACCGATCTCTTCACGGGCTTCTTGCAAGTCCGAGTCGTTAGTAGGCAAAAAATCGACCGAAACCTTTCTGATGAATTCTCTGGATTTCTGAACAAAAGTAAAGTCGAACCCAGCACTGTCCACCGCCGGTTTGAGATATGTTTTCAACCAGAGCATCACTTCTTCTTTGTTCAACACTGCCAGAAGCTGCTTTAGAATATCCAAAAACATGTATTCCCGGGCAATATTCGACGACGGCTTGATATATGCGTTGTATATGCGGAAGAGCTCATCGTTTATGCTTGTCGACTGCCGTATTATCTGGAGAGTATTGTGTCTTTCGAGGAACTGAGCTATGACTGTGAAAAGTTCTGATACTTCGGTGGACTGAGGACTATCGTCACTCCACCCGTCAAACAACGAGTCCAATCCCTTTATAAGTGATCTGGACGATCCTGACATGGTTCTCTACGTTCTACTGCTATTTTCAGCCAAACTTCTGTGTACTCGACTGTCTTTACCTTGACTTTCTCCTGTTGTACCTCTTCGATTCTGGGGTTATGAAGAGTTTTATACAGAGGAACCTTCGATCTTTTGTTAGTGCTGCTCACAGTGTGCATGTAGGAACAAACTTTAATGTGAGGCTTAACTGCACCATTGAGAAAATTAATGGAGAATGTGTCATAGTTAAGAGAGGTGAGGATGCGAGCGCTGCGAGTGACAGAATGGGGAACGAACAGGTTTTTGACAGATGTGCCCTGTAAGAGCATACTGGAGAAGCGAGTGGTAGAGTATAACGTGGACAAGGGCAATGAGCGAATTGAGATGAATGGTTATGGTTTGTGTGAAGGAGAGTTCACGAAGAGCCATACCTGTGTTGTTGTCTTGTTGTGAGAGTAGTTTTTCAAGCGTTTCTTTCGACCATTGTTCTCAAGTTGATCTAGTTATCTGCTACAGCTTCCGGTTTTTCGCAGGCTGAGTTTCTCACTATTTTCAGGACGCTCCGATTAAGGTCTAGTTGTAGGTGTTGTTCTTATTAAGTAGATCTATATCTATTGTATCAATTGGCTTGTTTCATAGTGTATAAAGTCAGCTTTGGTACTTATAGTAAACATAGAAGTTGATATACGTCTCTCGCCATGGCCCAATCGTTTCTTTCTGTAGTCGACGCGGTGGACTCGCTTTCCTACTCCACGGATTCCTCCTTCTACCTGTTCATAGCACATGATGGTGTAACGCCAATTGGCCTTGTCACCACTGACATAGCCTCCTATTTCCGTCAGGAAAGTGCCTCCATAATCACAGATGATGACAAGAAAACAATAACCATCAAGCCGGAGTTCGACACCCTAGAGGAACGAGACAAGTTATTCGCTGGTATCGCTGCTAGATGGAGGAAGTTACCAGCTTTCGTCGAGCTTTTAGATAAGGGTTGGAGGAATGAACTCTACACGATCTTCAACCCGACTCAAGTACCATATTTGCATCTTGAAAGAGCGTTTTCAGTGTTAACTGGTGTAATCACATATGGAGTCCATTTGACGGGCTATGTTCCAGCTGACAAAACTTCGAATGGCAAGTTGAAGTTATGGGTACCTCGTAGATCGGCCACCAAGCCGACTTATCCTGGAATGTTGGATAACACCGTAGCAGGAGGGTTAGGATATCCCTATGGCATTTGGGAAACTGTTGTAAAAGAGTGTTACGAAGAAGCCGGACTCCCAGAAGACTTTGTGAAGTCTCATGCGAAGAACACGGGTGTTCTTCTGTACATGTACGTAACTGACGATCTCAGAGTACAGCCAGAGGTAGAGTATACGTTTGACTTACCCTTTGACGATGAGACGTCTGTCGTTCCACATCCAGTAGATGGTGAGGCTCAAGATTTCACTTTGATGGACGTGGATGAAGTCTTACAAAGAGCTAAGCAAGCTGAGTTCAAGCCCAATTGTGCTTTGGTGATCTTAGACTTCTTAATTAGGCACGGATATATCACGCCTGAGTCGGAAGTGAACTACCACGAAATTGTCAGAAGAAGTCACAGACGCTTACCATTCCCACTTAGGTAGAGAGTTGGATGGGAACTAGAACTAACGGGGCAGAACTCTGTATTGGTAAATAGATGAACAGCACTAGAAGATTTCTCGACATCTAAGAGTCGTTGGGGGCATATATAAGGACGCTTCGACCTAGATTCGAGTTCGAAATAGATGCTTTGGCAGTATATTGCTTTATAGTATGACTACACATTATGAACGTTAATGTAATGAAGGGCATCTCATGGAAATTATGAACCTTTCGAACTGTAAAACAAAAATATCGCCACATTTAATGTAGTTATTAATCTTGTAGATATTCTCTTTCCTTGCTATAGCCGTCTCCATTATACTACATTCTATATCTTCCGACAAGTCCAGTTTGTTCACCACTAAACTCAAATTTCACCAGCACCACTTTCACCACAACAACAACGGGGCCCTTTCATCTTCCCTTCTCCTCCCTTCTCCTCCCCTTCTGACCTCCTTAGCCACCCTCTGCTTAACAGGATTTTGCATCTTCCTGTAACAGCCTGCATAAACCTACTTCGATAAATCCACGTGACCTCTACGCTTTATTATATGAGAGAGTATAACGATATAATCGGTTTAAGTATTGCTATTAGTAGTTGTAGTTATTTGTTTGTTTGTCTAACTTGTAATATATAACTAGGTGTAACTTGGAGTGATCAGGCTAAACTAAGTTTTGCAGTAGAAATGCCTCCGATATCATACGAAACTTCCGATGATCAAGCGGGTGACGAATTGGATACCTTGATAGAATGCATTAATCAATTCCATGTAAGTCTTCTTCCCAAAGTCAGTCTTGATTCTTCAGATAAGTCCAAGCCAGAGGAGCTCAATGCAAAGCTCGAAATCCTTCAAGAGTATTTCATGGAGGTCAATGCGCTTCTAGCATCTTTCCCCATCGAAACACACCATTTCCTCTGGTTAGCGCTTGTTAAAGGACTAGTAACAGTTCTCCGTAGGTTCAGACGGTTCTACTGTGAAAAGTACTTGAATGCTTCCCACTACGATGCAGATACTTTTGTTCAAATCCTGGGACAAGTAGCAGCTATAACATCCAAATTCGATTTCGAAGTCGCCAGCAAACTCAATGCCCTGTTGGCAAGTGATTGGTCCGTCCTCCGCATTATTCAATCGCTGTCCCCAAGAGTCTTGCAACAATACTTTGATATAATACACAATGCTCTAGACATCGTCTCCATGGATAATGCAGAAGACCTAGAAGATAGCAGTACGATTCAGTCAATTTTGAAATCGTGTCAAGTAGGGTTATTACGATACTACCAAGAAACCGAGAAGTTTGGGCCAAAAGAAAGAGATATTCTCTATAGCAAAGCATTCTCCATTTTAACTTACTTTTTAAAGATTGTCTACATTATAGGGTATTCGACCCTCGTTATACCGTTCATTGAGCAAAACGACCCACACCAAATTGCCATAATCAACCCGAAATCTGCCATTGACATAGTGCACAATGATTCGGTGGCATTGGCAGATCTCATGAACTTTTACAAGTTTGCAGCATTCAACCTTGTCACATTGTCCATTGAGAATTCCGATGCCATTGACGTATATTACAACTTTCAGGCCGACATTTACTTCAGGGGTCTTCTTCATTTTCCAAACCTCAAGACCACACTATATTTGAATTCACAATTTGGAAACTCCATTCAACAACACTTTGCCTTTGGGACTGATGAGAAGAGATCCCGAACCGATGATTTCATTGTAAATTTACTTGAGAGGCAAGAAATTTCGCTCATGTTTATCCTAAACTATATCTTGAAGCTGACGGACTTGAGACAAATTCAAGAGTCTTCTCTTTTTTACACAACTGAATTGGCTTTTTTGCATAAATCTTTATCAGCCAGTTTATCTGCTGACCTCGATAAATCGGCATCCAGACCAGGCAGTACTCATTCCAGTGTGGTTTCTTTTCCAAAATTGAATCAGATGGAGCAGGACAAAAGTGATGAATTCAGAGCAAATAAGGTGCTCAATAAACTTAAATTGCGGTCTTTGAGTTGTGTTATATCACATGGTTCCTATAAAGAGAAGCAACATCTAATTATTCAGTTCTGCGAGGCTTTGGAAAAAGGAACCTTTAGAATATCTAATGTTGCTTCTAAGTTCGATGGTGAAGATGCAAACCAGTTCTTTTCTCACATTGGAACCATATACCCAGGGAAGCTGCTTTTTGTGAAGGCACTCAACACGATCTCGAGACTTCTAGTTCTTCTTTCTATCAAGTTTATGGTTGACAAAATGGGTGTTAACGAACTTGAGGAAAGCTACGTAACGAGCTTACTATCCTTAAAAGTACCGGTAGTGGAATGTTTGCAGGTTAAACCGATTTTGAACTATACCGTAGAATTGACAGCAGAAAAGAACGTTTTCTACTTCTACTTTGGCAAACCAAACACGAACGGGGTGAATTTGAGTGAACATTTGGATAAATTAATCCACATTTCTAATTTAACTAATGAGTTAAATGATGTTGCTAATACCTTGAAGTGATATGGGTTTATATATCTCTGTTGTGTAGTAATAAACGAAATAATGGGACTTGCAAAGTATACATAGATGAAAGCATCAGTTGCTTATTGTGAAAATCTACGTAGGGTACTTCTTGCCGTTCTTTTTAAAGGGGTCGATCTTTATTAATGTCTATCTATATTCAACAAGAGATAGATAAAGAGCACTAAAGACGACATGGCATGGATTTTTAAGCGGCTTTTGGGGGCTTTTGTTGATCACGTGACTCTTGTGGCACAGCACAAATTCTGCTTTCAATTAATAAACAGATATGCTTCACTAGCTCAGTTGGCAGAGCGTCAGTCTCATAATTCGCAAGATCGTGTCATCTGAAGGTCGACAGTTCGAACCTGCCGTGGAGCACATTTTTTTTTGCATTAAGTGGCCGGGCACCTTATTACTTTGAAGTACCTCTTATATTTATTATATGTCTCTTAATTCTTCGAAAGTAGCTCTAGTAGTACATTTCGAGATCAAGGTAGGCACTCAACTTCTAACATCACCAACATATCTTGTGAAGGCATTTCATGACACTTTCATGTTTTCGAGGCTTTGTCGCATTTAAGGTGAACGTGAAAGTGATTATAATTACGAATTACATATACTGTTCTTTACGGCCGGTTGGTAGAGTAAGTAACGTAGAATGCAGTTATCGCATATAATAAATGCACAGTATGTGCTTTCCTTGTTCACCGAACATAGTTTGCCTAGAGAGAACTCGTTGGGTGTCCTGGAACCTTTGGTAGTGGATGATCATGTAAAGGTGAACTCCGCAATTTCAGTTCCGGAACAAGCCCCATTGGAAAGCCCAAGAGCTGTGGTTTTATGGCACGGCCTCGGAGACAATTACAACTCGACAGGAATGAATAGAGTGACAGAAATCTTCGAGGAACTTCATCCTGGCATTTTCGTTCATAGTGTTGGGCTTGATGAAAATGCATCCACAGATCAACAAAAGTCACTCTTTGGGAATGCTAATGATGAATTGGATTTTGCCTGCAAACAGCTTCAAAATATAACAGAATTGCAATCTGGGTTTGATATCATAGGTTTTTCACAAGGAGGTGTGTTTGCCAGAGCTTTGATAGAGAGATGCTCCGAGGTATCCGTCCACAATTTGATAACCTTCGGGTCTCCACACAATGGTGTTCTGGAACTACCATTATGTGAGAACCCATCGGATTGGTTCTGCAAGAAGAAGAATGAAGTACTTAAGAAGCAAGTTTGGTTCGATAGTGTTCAAAAGCATGTAATACCGGCTCAATACTTCAGGGATCCCGTGGATTATGAGGGGTACTTGGAACACTCCAACTTCTTAGCTGACATTAATAACGAAAGAGAAGTGACGAATGCCACCTATAAGGAGAACTTCTCGCAGATCAACAAATTTGTGATGATCTTATTTGACGAAGATACGACATTAGTTCCTAAGGAAAGTGCTGCCTTTGAAGACTATGATCCAATTACGGGCCAATTGGTGCCTTTTGAGGAAACGAGGTTATACAGACAGGACTTGATTGGGCTCAGGCAACTTCACAGGGCTGGAAAGGTTGATTTTTTTACTTTGAAGGGAGACCATATGACCATTCCAGATTCGTTTTTGGTAGAGGTTGGTCAGAAGTATATTGGGAGCACTTTATAGGGGGTTACAATTATGAGATATATAGTATAGTGAATGCCAATTAAAAAAACAAGTGGAGAAGATCCGCAGTCGAAAACTTGATGCAAGCATCAAATCCCAAGCTCTACACTGAATCCGATTCTAATTCTATGCTTGCAATATATTAGCGTATTCTACTACTATAGGTCATTTCATATAGCTGCAAATAAATTTGTCGTGTACACGACAATTTAAACATCTTAAACATCTTCGTACATATGAATAGAGTTCCAGTGATAAATAATATATAATTATCTATGTATGTTGAGGTAAATGTTAATGCATATGTACATGTATTAAGATGACAGGAACGGACAATGACAGTTTAGTAGATAGGAAGTCTCGTTTGGCAGCTTTGAGGAAGAAGCGTCTCTCAAAAGATGTTGATTCGAGCTCGGATCAGAAGGAAGATGACAGTGCAAAGAGAGTCAAGACTGGCGAAATTGGTGAAGATGTGACAGCTGCAGAAGATGTCAAAAATGACAAGGTAGATGAGGAAATTGCAGCCGGCGAATTGCCCAAGTTGAACATTTCAGATACCGAAACAATTGAAGCAGTGAGTTTGGATACACAGAGAAAGATCTTGCACAATGCAGAAGTTGAAGCTGGTGCCTCGACTCTCGAAGCGCCCAAGAAGAAGGAGAAACTGAAGGGCAGTATTTATACCGAGGATTTGAGGTCTGACATTCAGCAGTATCTTAACAGGGCCAGGTTGAAAACGGATAGGGCGATTAATAGCATCATTCAGCAGAAATACGAAGCGTCGTAGGATCAAATTTTGAGTGGGATAATGGGGGAGCGATAGCACGAATGAGCCGGAGAGGAAGAGGCATCTGTAAATTAGAATTGTATAATATAATGTATTAATAGAATGGATATGATAGAGGTATTGAAGTAGTTACGGTAGGGGAGCGGAACAATGGTGAGGGGGTGTTCTTTAAGAGGTGAATGACTAAATTGGGCGATGAATCCCATCAAGATCGGGCCATGACAGCATTTCGGAGAGCATTTTCATTCCAGGCGCAGTGCAGTAATTAAATGGAGGTGAAGACGATAGGTGAAATGCCCGTAGGTATACTTTATATGCTCTTAACTGTGCGAGTTAACTATGGCTAACTATATCCAACTAACTACAAAAAGACATCACAATTCACTATTAACAGAGGCCATTTGTATGGTTTTGCTTAGGAAACCGTTACCTCCGTAAATGGGCCCATAACTTGCAAGCAGTGTATTCCATCTGCTTAACTAAGTAATGTGATGGTGACATAGTTAAGATTTTGGGTGCAACAGCACTAACTATGCATACAATTTGTAAGTACGACATAAATAACAATACACATCTTGAACAATTACCCTTCTGTCTGAACTAAACATGTGAGACAGCCCTTATACGCTATCATGACACTTCTAATAACACAGCCCTTTGAAACGTCTGAAAATAGGTGCCGTGATAGTAATTGCACTAAATAACCACACACAGACGGTTGCAAAAAGCGTATTTGAACACTGTCCCTTCCTGGTCACATTATTGCTACTGATAGACTCATTCACGAATACAACCAATTGCAGTAATAGTCTTAATAATCACATATCTCATACTACCGACACACTCATCATATTCTCACTAAGGCACTAATACTCTTAAGCACTCCGCTCACTCACACTGATTCTCACTGACATAACTCAGATTCCTCATTAGCACACTCTCTCAACCTAATACTCACAATCAATGGAAATGGGATCTCCACTCACTCATACTTGCTCGTATTTATAGTGCATAGTGTACTGTTGCTACAATATGTCATATACTCAATAAAGTATGCTGTTACTGTAATGTACTCACTGTACCACGCTAACTCAATAATATAATTACTATAACACTCTTACTATAATGCACTCTTATTATAATGCACTCTTACTATAATACACTCTTACTATAATACACTCTTACTCTAATACACTCTTACTACAATACACTCTTACTATAATACACTCTTACTATAATACACTCTTACTATAATACACTCTTACTATAATACACTCTTACTATAATACACTCTTACTATAATACACTCACTCAAACTAATAAACTACTGACTAATAAACTCTCTCTCACTAATATACTATCGCTATAATATAATATTTAATATGTAATACATTCACTATAACATACTCACTCAAAACAATACGCTCTCTCAAACTGATATACTCATTCACTCACACTAAATACTAATACTCTCACTAAATACTAATACCCTCACTAAATACTAATACCCTCACTAAATACTAATACCCTCACTAAATACTAATACCCTCACTAGATACTACATACAGTATTTTCCAGACAATATTCGCACCCCCTTTAACAATACTTCGCTCCAGTAATCCAAATTGAGGCGCGATAATTTCATCTAGTCTACGTTTTGAAGTATTAGAGAACAATGTTTATTTGCTATAAAAAAGTCACATACAAAATGAATTATATACGTTCTAGATACTTATATATTTCTTTTCATAGTTAGAATACTTTTCACAATTGAAGACTAATAAAGTTTGAGAAAAGATTAAAAAAGTTCGCGGAAAGACGGGAAACTAAAATGGTGAAAGTCAAAAAATGTGGTTGCAAACGGAACCAATATTTACTAACCACCCATAAAT